>ML825806.1:0-18525 GCA_009831015.1 Picea engelmannii | reverse complement strand
TTACCCCTTAATTGGGGCATATTAGATTAGTAATGCTATTTTATTTATGTCGGCTTTAGGCCATTAGTTGTAATTATACCTCCTAGTCTCCTATATATACCAAGGAGACATTTTCATTTTGAATCATCTTGAACATTTAAGTGGGGTAAAAGGAGGTTTCCCCCTCAAAGAGGCTTATTATCTGAAATTATCTCTTTTTCAAGGCGTTGAGTACTTTTCCTGAGGTTTTTCTATGCTATATTGATGTTTGGTTCTTAACAGGACATGTCTCGTGTTCCATATGCGAGTGCAGTTGGCAGTTTGATGTATCCAATGGTTTGTACTAGACCGGACATTGCACATGCAGTGGGAGTTTTGAGCAGGTATATGTCAAAACCAAAGAAGGAGCATTGGACAACAGTAAAATGGGTTTTCATGTATTTGCATGGCACTGCTAGCTATGGATTGTGCTACCAAGGAAGACCATAATTAGATAGAGTGGTGGATATACAAGGATTTGTGGATGCAGGCTGGGTTGGAGATCTACAAGTGGATATGTGTTTAACCTGTTTGGAGGAGAAATAAGTTGGATGAGAAAAAGAAATGTTGTAGTGTCACTTTCAACTATAGAATCTGAATACATGGAAGCCACTCATGCAAGTAAGGAAACAATATTGTTACAAAGATTGTGTTCAGGTATTGGGTTGGTGCAACAAGCTGTAAGGATAGATTGTGATAGTCAAAGTGCAATTTTCCTGGGGAAGAACCTGACTTATCATTCAAAGATAAAACATATTGATATTCAATATCACTTTGTGAGAGACATGATTGAAGAAAAGAAAGTATTGTTGATGAAGGTGGACACTTTGAAGAATGTTGCAGATTCATTACCAAAATTTGTGAGCATTGAAAAGTTCTCTTGGTGTAGATGATCCATGGGCAGTGTTGCCCTGGATTGTTGACTATGTAACCCTGTAACCCCCTGTATGAAAAGAAAACAACAAGTGGGAAGCCCTCTAGGCCCCCCCTTGGGGGGTACAGGGGTAGCACCCTTGAGAATTTTTTTTCTTCCTTGAGAAACATGTCACATATTTAGGTGTTTTTTCAGTACATGGTTTCTTTGCCGATGGTTTTCTATTTCTGGTTAAGGAATTAGGGTTCTTGACTAATACAAGTCATTGGTTTAGGGTTTTGGATGCTGCTGGATCCTATATGTACATTGTATTGTGAACAATGTATCACTATGAATGAATATAGAATATGCTAGTTTTCCCGGTTTGGGTTTCCAGAGGAAAAATATCTGTGTAATGTTTGTATTTTCCATTGTATCTTTTCTGTTCTTTTACTGAAATTTTGTTTGGAGTAAATCTCGTACAAGGTTAAAATCTACAATTAGCACAATGAAAAATAAAACCAACGATTGAATCATACACAATACACAGGAATTTAATGCCCAAATCACTTTTTCTTCATTAAATACAATCTCATAACAATGGGCTCCCGTACTAGGAAGAATGGACCAATTTCCTTACACAAAAATGCCCAAAAAACAAAGGAAAACATATACTGAAAATATCCTCACAATATTCCTGAAACCTTCCTCGGTTTCTGTGCTCAACATAGACTTGACTAGTGGTGGTCTCTACACAATACCTAACCCTCTCTGTCCTTGTGACTGAGTTACCGGGGCTACGACCCTCCTTTTCTCCTCTTATAGCTAGTGTTCACTGTCTCTTCTACTGACTGTCCCATCCCTCAAAAGATTCTCCAAAACCTATGGATGGGTTGACTATTCTGCCCCTCAGAAACTACCTCAAAAACCTACGGCTAGGGTGACTATTCCAACCCTCAAAGTATCCCCAAAAACCCGCGGCTAGGGTTCCTATTCCAACCCTCAAAGGCTGCCCAAAAACCTGTGAACAAGAGTCCTTTTTCTTTGCAGGCCGAGCCTCCTAAGCCCCGTAGACTGAGGCTCTTAGGCCATTGACTACCTTAAATAAAATGGGCCCGAGGAAAGATGACCCTCCTCCCCAAGACGAAAAAATTGAGGCCTACTCGACGTTCTCCATCACTGGATGATGTCTTACATGACCTATCACCAAGAATGAATATCACACTCACTCTTTCCTTTGAATATTCACACTTGATCTCCCTTTATATGACTCAAAAGGGCATGGAAGAAGCCCCTAAACCACTTAGAATACCTTCACTCAAACTCAACATTAAATTAGGTTTGTTTAATCATATAACAAACCCACAAAGCCCATCAACAAGCCCACAAGATCTCACACCTCACACAAAGGATTTTTACAAGGAAAAATCACAATGTGAGTGTCAAGAATGAATCCCACATGCCTGGCACCTAGGATAATGTGGAAATACTTCCCGATGCTACAAAAACATCAACATATTGGGCAATTGGACCAATTGCAACACCAAACATAACATTGGATGTTTTGGGCAGTGAGGAGTACATGGTGCCCCACTATCTTTATAATTGAAAGGTTATGGCCCAATAGGCCAACTAGGCCAATTCAATGCAAAACGATCGAGCACCGACTTTGCAACAATCTTAAAAGATCACAATCTTTCAAGCCAAAGATAGCCTAATCACTCCCTTTACTTTCAATCAACTAATTAAAACATTTAATATTTTTGAAAACCAAATTTTGTTTTGTGTGAATCATTGAGATGTTATATATTCACGATAATATTTGAGACGTATAATGATATTTGAAGAAAGTTACACTTGGTATTGTTGAAATCAAAATGTTTGAAAATAAACATTGTGACATATATCATTTTAGTACTTTGTTATTAGCTTTTTTATTAGAATGCAGTTTAAGATTTTGATGCATGTTGTTATGCTTGTTTATGGTGATATGTAGAAATTTGACAATAATGATTTGAAAATCCATTCTTCAAAGGGGAATTCCTTGTAAACTATAGCTTCTCATGCAATTTTAATAGCTGGGAAAAGTATTGTAAGTATTTAGGATCATTTTTCTTCTTTGTTGCCAAATTTATTCATCATTATAGGAACATTGTATTCTATTTAATAAATATATACATTGAACTTTTCATCAATATATTTTTTTCTAAAATATTGTTATTTATATATTAAGATTTCTCTGAGTGTGTTTAGTCTAACCCAGTTGATGTATGTAGCATTGGACAGGTACTTCCACATCGGTTTGTGTCTAACACGTGGGAGTCATCCTTAATACCTCTCGGGACTTAAGAGATTCATTTTGATAAAGTAATTATTAAAGTGAATGTACTTATGTAATTAATGTGAGTTTAATTTAATTAAATTCCTAAGCATTTGGCATTAGTGAATTAAATTAAATACTAGCCATTAGATCTAAAGTGAAGGTGAGATTTAATCTCAACACTTACTTTAAATATCTAGGGTTTTGGATTTAGGGTAAATTGAAGGTTATAAAAGGAAGCCTATGTGAGAGAAGTAGACACACATAGAGTGAGAGAATGAGATCTCATTGATTGGGCGAAGAAGGAATTTCATCCAAGTGTGCAGAGCAGGGTTCGAGGAAAGGAACAAAGGGGAAACAAGGGAGATAGAAACCAAATAACAAGATCAAAGGAATGATATTGAGGTTTGTAAGGACTGGATAATTGTTTCTTTTTATTATTCCTCAGGTGGGCCATTATCCTAGGATGGGAGCTCATATTAATAATAATAAACATCTCACAATTTTGGTTTTATCTACAATATTTTTACCTAGAAAATTTCATGTTCAATGTGTTTGGTTTCTAGTTTTTTGCTTATGATATAATGTTTCGTTAATAACTCAGTTGTGCTTTTATTCAATAAATTATTTTATTCAGAGTTAATTGTCGGGTGTTGGTTTAGGAGAATTTAACATGGTATCAAAGATGATATATTTGAAGGAGGAATTAGGAACAATGATGTGATTTTGCAGTGAAAAAAAGTTATTTTTGCACGCTGTAGGGTAAGTTAAAATTCGGAAAAAAAAGGAAAGTATAGCCGTATTGCAACCATACAACGTACAACTACCGTATGTTGTAGATCGGAGGTAGAGGTTGTGCGCTAAGAATATTCACATGTGCTGATGCTTAAATTCACAACGATGAATACTGCTCGCAAATGATTGCTAAGATCTATTATTTATTTATAATAATAATAATTAACTAGTAGGTGGGACCCCCTTCTAGACTAGTGGCGCTATGATGGATGTGTTGTACTCATAATTTGGTTTGCTGTTATAATGATGCCAACATAGTCTTCTACTGTTGATGATTCAATTCATGGTTTTATTCGTCATGGGGACATAAGATAATTGGTTGAATGTGTTATTGCTATATGGTTTTGATGGTCACTTGCAACTTATGGCATAACTATGGATAAAAGGATAATTCTTTACATGTGTTATGTTTATGCATTAAACATTGATCAATTATTTTATATATGATCTTATGCAAAAGGATGACATAGGAGCTTAAACAAAAAGGAAAAAACTATGAACACGTCCTAAGGTTATATGTGGTGACAAAAGAGGGTGATAGACCTAGTTGCTAGACTTATGCGCTTGATTAAAGGATTATTTGTGAGGCACATATGGTAACATTATAGCATATGGTTGTTCTTAAATATCTTGACATGACTTAGGGTGGCGCACTATGAAATAGATACATCAATGGATATTTGTTTGAATTAATGGTTGATGTTATGGTGTATAGGATGGCTTGTACGTTGAATTGAATAGGGACGGGGAAGGAAGCGATGCACATTTACAACACGTTACTCAAACAACCCTTGAGCCCATCACCCTAGCCATAGTTTCATTTGGTTTTTCAGCTTTGGTGGTTGTGAATGCTCTACGATTTCTGGTTGTGAAAGGGAAATACAGTCCAACTCTTCCCTCAAGCGATATTTCCAGGTATGGCTCCTTTATTTTCCATCCATGATGGTCCCTTTGTGTTATGAATCAATTTTTTGGCTCAGAAATTCACGAGGTCTATTTTTTTCTTAAGTTTTGAATGTGTATCAATGTTGTGCTTATGGTTTCTTATGTGAATACTCTGGACTGTTGGCATTTTAAAGAAAAGGAATGGATTTTATTGCTGTGTGTAGCATGTGCATTGGTTTATTGGTTTAAAACATGTCGGTCAGCTTGGGGTTTTACTCTGGTTCTCTATGGAAAATTATGATAATGGTGTAACAAGATCTGAGTTTTGTTGCGTGGGTTTTACAACTAGTCTTGGTGTTGAATTCTTGTCACTCCTTTTCCTCTCAGTGGTTGGTATGTTTCGGTTTCAATGCAAACTATTAACTGTTGGAGTGTTCTTGCTTCATTCTGGCTGAACCTCGAGCTATCGTTTGTCATGAAATTTCTTTCACTATCACTGTTGCTGAAAGCATTGCACAGTCAGGTCTTGGGCATCAACCAAAATTTTAAATGGAAGTTCGTTTATGATTGGGTTGGTCATGGGTTGTGTTCGAGCATTCTCTTCACAATATTTTGAGTATTCTCTTCCTCTCGTCTTCGTTGGAGTGACTGAGTGTTATGTTATGTTAACCCTCACTGTCAATTTTTTAGGTTAAAGTTTATTCATCTGTGGTGGTTTTAAAAGAGAGCACGAGATATCTCTGGCTTCGAAGATCATCTCTTGATCAAGCCATCTGTTGTTACCTCTCTGTGATAAATTTTCTTTAAAAAAAATGGGCCACGTGTTATCTGCATCCTCGAGGAATTTTCATTTGGTCAAGCTATTTATTCTTACTTCCCTTGTTGTGTTAAACCCTAACATGATCTTGGTCTCGTCAAATATTAAATATACCTATGTGTGCTCAGATCTATTCTCCTTGGGCATGACTTGGTTCTGTTTCTCCTTGGGCACTATTTGGCTCTGTCTTTTGTTGAGCATTTCTTCTAAAGAAAGTTTGTACACGAATATCAAGCTCAGAGTTGCATGTTATTGATTAAATGTTTCTTTCGAATTAGGACTTGGGTTGATTATATATATAAATGCATGTGTGTGATTGAATCGGGGCCAGATTATGAGTTTTAATGGAAATAAATTATGCCAAACAATGTTGGAATGTCAACAGTTGGAGGTTAATATTGGGCCTGTTCTTATTTGAGTTTAAGAAATAAATAATTGGATGTGGATGGCTGGAATCACTGTGTATATTTATATTTTGTTTTAAAAGAAAAAAGGGGTTAGCATTGGAACATGAAAGAATATGGCTCGAAGGGTTATAATTATGGAATTGACAATGATGTTATTATGTTGTTGCATAGATATTGTATAGATGCAAAGACTGCTATAATTGAAGTATTATGGGCATATGAATTGTCTTTTATTTGAAGTCAACAAGCATTCTGTCTGTAAATAGGGGACAATTAAATGATTTTGGTTTTAAAGTGGATTCTTATTGGATTGTGGTCTGAACAAAGTTATGGTTGTTGTTTGATTTAATTTATTTATGAACAATATCTGTATTATTCCCTCTCATACTGTCAATTTTTCGCTCATTATACCCCCCTCATGATCCCAATTTCATTTTTACACGCCCTGTTCTATAAAATAAATTAAAAACTCTGTATGGCAGTGGAAAAAGATATGACACATAAATATGTGGCATCTAATATATTTTGGTATTGATTGCACAGTTATTTATTTAATGAATTGTTGAGAAATATTCATGTTTTTATTCCCTATCATGTTACCACTTTTTCGCTCATTACAATCCCTCCAGATGTTCCATGAACCCTATTTCACCCCCTGCTCACTTGGAAATTATTAAATAATTTATTATGGATTGAATTGCATGGGTCTTATGTCAATTTCTGAGCCAAATGTTGTTTCATATAAACATAATGTTATGTATGGTTCGTTAAGGGCTAGTTACTAATGAATTGCTACATACAGGATGAGTTTCTTTAGTAGATGTAGTTATGGAAGAAACAATAGAGGAAGTGGTAACTTGAACAGAGGGCCTAGAAAGCCTAGATTCTCAATTCATTTTGATGCCGACCCCTAGGAGTTGAACCAACTGTTTCAATTTGGGTCCTTCAATTGGATTGGGAAAGGGATAGTTCAACCCCGACCAAAGAGGGCTCCCTTCCAACTTCAAAATATCCCCGGTATTCCAGTGCCTCCTCATGTATCCATGCAACCATAAGTTCCTGAAAATGATGGATGGCAGGAGATTTTCAATACGACAGTCTCCCACCATCGTGGCTGGCCCAACTTGTCATTGCCTCCTCCTCCTCCACCTGTAAATCGTAATGTTCAAATTGCCCCTATACATTCACTTGTTCAGTCCTCTCATGCTAGAAAATGGCTTAAAATTGTTGTTCCCCATGTACAAGACAAAGGTAAAGCTGTTGCCTCCCCTTCATCTCCTTCAAATGACTCATCAAAATCAATGTCCTCCTGTATGCATATGAAGGGCGATTTCTCCCATGCTATTAGTGAGATTAAGCCTCAAGGTTCAAATCAACCTAAGGATAATTCTGGGAAGTCCAAAGGGGACAACAGTGATAGAAGAAGGATTTCCTCTCAAAGTGGAAAATATGGATTTTAATTTATGTGTTTATGATTGAGTTGTTGAAGACAGTCGTCTGCATAAAGTTTTGGACAACACGCTATTTTTTGGGATAATGTGGTTATTTACATGTTTTGGATATGATTTGAATTATTTCTGATATTTAATATTCAAATTTTGGAAATATTTACGGGAGCTACAAGGAGGCATGTGTTTAAATGATTATCTAATTGTGTTTATTTTTTGTAAAGAATAAAAGAAGGGAGTCACAAGGGGTCCCACCTACTTAGTTATTATTAAATAAAGACCCTTAACTATTATTATTATTACTTCCCCTAAACTAAAATTAGTTAAGTTTAATTAACTTAACTAAAGGAAGTAGTTGAACTACTTCAACTGATTTGGAATGCATAAAAGCCAAATGAGAAGGAAGAACAAGAAGAGAATAGAAGGAGAAAGTGATACTAAGGTTTTCTCTTTTGTTTTCATGAGATAGTTCAATTTTCATTCATTCTTGAGTTCATTAAATGCCTACTTCTCTTTTTGAAAACAAGGTCCTATTGTAGACAACAAGGTTCAAAGCTGAACCATATCATTCAGATGCTTGTTTCAGAGGTGTTGATCTATCTTTGATAGTTTGTGTATAATTTTCTGTTTATGGATTAAATTTCATAACTGATAAAGGATATTGTGAGAGTCAAATTTGCAGCAGTCTATGGCAAGTTGATCTAGATTTTAAAGTTCAGTTTTTATTTCTTGTCAGAGTCCTTTTGTATGGTTTTCATCGGGGATATCTAAATTAGACTTTGGTCCATGCCCTCACAGGGATTTTGTAAAGAGAAAGATAATTTGATTTCTAGGAATGAAATAAAGCGATTTCTATTCTGTCTCATTTGTGTGTATCTGTGACTTGGTTACTTTTTCTTTTGATCTCCACATTTACTTTCTGTAATATGTATATTTTCAGAAAATTATATAAAAATTTCATATTTTGCAACAATCTTTTCATTAAAAAAATCAGCCTAAGCCCTTGTAATTAATACTTGTGGATTGGGAAATACCTTTTTAGGCTATAAAACATAGGGTGGTATTCCTGACTATCTTGCCTTAGCCAGGAAGGATTCGAAAATGCTTGAGTAAGATAAATCATATCTTTTCCTCAACAACATGCTGCGGTGAGTCACCTGGGTGAAGGATGGTTGAGGGATAATCCCAGGGCACAAGAGTTGGCCGACATAGTGTTGATTAAGCAACTGCCAATGCTAAGTAGATGCAAGGGTGACAGAGGAAACATAGGTGAATGAATAATTGGTTGCAAGTGTAGGGAAGTGACTACCACAACAATGGCCATAAAAACCATCATAGTAGCTGCTACAATTGGACATGCAACAACCAATTGGTGGGGAAACTGACAACCATAGTTGATAGAGACAACAAAAATGACCTCAATAGATGAGCATACATGGGGTGTGAGCCATGGGAGGGAAGAGGTTATGGTGTAGGAGCCGTGAAAGGATGCGGGCTGAGTGGAGTTTGTAGAGAGGCGACATAAGGGGTCAAGGTGTAGCTGGGCAAGCAACATAGGCCAACAAAAAGATGCTAATACAACCACCAACATAGCCAGCCAATAGGGTCACCAGGTCAACCGCCATGCAAAACAACATCAAACCAGAAAGTAGCAGACATACCATTGAGTATCCCAGTAAAGGCTCAAGCGACCCAGAGAAGTACCAAGGTAGAAATAAAAGGCTGTGGGAAGCTTCAGATATGAGTTCAGGTTGCAGGAAACTTCGAGTAGGAGTTCGGGAAACTTCATGCAAGGGTCCGGGCAGTGAGCAACGGGTCCGAAAAACCAAAGATCATCTTCGTTTTTTGTGCCTAAAGGACTAGGCACATATTTTCGGTAGATTTTGTTCTTGAAAAATTTCATATCTTGGAGATGGCAACAACTGGGTTGATGTATGAGGACCGGTTGGAGGGTGCCTCTAACTTTCCTCCATGAAAAGAGAGGATCATGTTTATTCTGAAGGAGAATGGACTGTTGAGTCATGCAAATACCGTAGTGATCACGTCAACAGATCCTCCAGAGATGGCCAAGCATAAGGAAAGGGAGGCCAAGGCAAGTTGGATGATCTTAGATTCGGTGAGGGATCATCTTGTACCCCACCTATCTAAGAAAAAGTTAGCCAATGCGATGTTCTAGACTCTAACAAATCTATTTCAAAGTAATAATGAGAACTAGAAGATGGTATTGAAGGATTGACTCAGGAAAACCAAGATGTCCAAGATTGATTCATTGACTAATTATCTCACCAGGATCACTCATGTTCATGATCAACAGGGGGCAGTCAGTCAGACAGTGACAAATGTGTAGTTAGTGAGGGTGGCCTTGAATGGTTTCACCAAGCTTACACTTCATTCATTGAAGGCATCTGTGATCAAGAGAAGCTTATGGAATTTGACCTATTGTGGGATGATTGCATCACAGAGGAGACTCATTGAGAGGCTTTGGGAGCCCCGTAGGAGGATGGTGATGAGAACCTTGTATTTTCCAGTCATGAAAAGAAGGACAAGGGGAAGGTCATGGAGAACACATATGGAGATTCATCTTCACAAGATGGCATAGGGAAGGACCTAAGTAAAGTAACATTTTTTAATTGTCATAAGAATGGACACTATGCTTCACAATGATCAGATAGGAAGAAGGGGGGAAAGAGGATGTAAATATAAGTCATTGCATTAGCAAAGGCTTAGGTAGAGCAATTTTCTAGAAAGTTTGAGTAGGAATTCTTACTTGTTTCCCATCTTTCCTTAGGCACCATATCAACTGGTCCGTGGCTTCTAGATAATGAAGCCACATGTCAGATGACAAGAGCATGGGGGTTGTTCATTATCTTCTCAGATCCAGACTCATACGTGCATTTGGAACTTGGTGTGGGCACTAATAATGTAGTAAAGGGAACTGGGACAATGCCATTCCAAATGGAGTTAGGAGGTGTGCTAAGAGTGATAAATGTACTATGGGTTCCAGAACTCAGGAGAAGTGTGCTCTTAGTCTCAACAATTGAGAAGAAGGGATTTGATATAATGTTCCAAGATGGACAGGTGTTCATCAAGCCCAGAGGATCTATCTCAGACACAACAATGGTTCTTGGATTTATAAAGAGAAACTTGTATAGGATAAATGGCCAACCTATGTGAGTAATGACAAGTAGCAGAGTGGTAGAGAACAAGGAGCAGGTAGCTCCGAAGGTTGAGAAACTTAGAGGGAGTCAACCTTCGGTTTCAAGTGGGAAGGAGAAGCCTTCCAATCCAGTTAAGAAGGAGTCATGGTATGAGATGGCCATGAAGGAGTCTTCTAGAATCATGTTCAAAGGAAACAAATCTTCGAAGAAGGGTCTGAATGAGATGGTAGGGATATATTTTGGTTAAGAGGGAGCAACCAATTAGGTGGATTGAATAGAAACCATGGTAGTGAATATGGAGTCGGTGGTGGAAGTACCTTCTTCGCTAAGAGGGAGTGTTGATGTATGCAACATCGAAGAGGTACTTCCACGTTAGTTTGTGTCTAACATGTGGGAGTCGTCCTTAATACCTATTAGGACTTAGGAGATTCACTCTGATAAGTAATTATTAAAGAGAATGTACTTTTGTAATTAATGTGATTTTCCTAAGTATTTGGAATTAGTGAATTAAATTAAATCCTAGCCATTATATCTAAAGTGAAGGTGATATTCAATTTCAATTCTTGATCACTTTAAAGATCTAGAGTTTTGGATTTAGGGTAAACTGAAGGTTATAAAAGGAAACCTAAGTGAGAGGAGTAGACACACACATAGTGAGAGAGTGAGATCTCATTGATTGGGTGAAGACGAACTTTCATCCAAGTGTGTAGGGTAGGGTTCGAGGAAAGGAGCAAAGGGGCAGCAAGGGAGATATCAACCAACCAACAAGATTGAAGGACCAATCTCGAGGTTTGTAAGGATCAACTAGTTGTTTGTTTCTATTATTCCTCAGGTGGGACATTATCTCAGGATCAAATCCCATATTAATAATAATAAACATCTCACAATAATGGTTTTCCCTTCGGGGTTTTTCTAGGGGTTTTTACCCATAAAATTTCATGTGCAATGTGTTTGGTTTCCAGTTTTTTTCTTCCATTGTAATGTTTCGTTAATAACTTAGTTGTGCTTTTACTCAATAAATTATTTTATTCAGAGTTAATTGTCGGGTGCTGGGTTAGGATAATTTAACATATATTTATGAGAGTATCAATCCATATATACAACAAATATGTCCAATTTAGAGTATAACCAAAATACACATTATACATGTTGATGATAAAAACCAAATCTAAATCTTGAAAATTGACTAAACAAAGAATAACTTATATCAAGCCAAGCTATCTTATTTCAACCATAATCGAGTCATTGTGGCTTGGGTGGATTGGGATTTATCCTCTAATGTTCTTCCTCCACCACAAGTTGTTAGGATTTAAAATGTAAAGCCTCAATAGTGAGACACTTCAATATTACTGACACTTTCTCTTCAAACGTGGCTAGAAGGTGCTCGATCCTCTCTCGACGGGCAATCTGTTGCTCATAGAACCCCACCGATGCTTAGTATATTTTTCATTAGTGACCTTAATGGTTTTATATCTCTTATGTTCCAGGTTAAAATATTTAGCTTCTTAAAATAGCATGAGTCCCTACTAGGATATCAAGTTTACCAACTAGTCACATATCTAAGGAGTATGGAAGGAGCTCCTTCTTTCTGGTTTTATCACTCAACATTTTTTCCTATTCTTCCATATCTACATCCTTACCAAAGAATCCCAATGTATAGTTAGAGACAATACCACTTAAGTGATCAAAGGGATCTGGCTTAGGGAGACAAATTCCATCTATTTAATTCCATTTATGGCATTGAATGTGAGTTGATGGTTCTTGGTGTCACAAACTTCCTTTTCCACTCGAGGTCATAATTATTGTAAAATATCATTCTCGAGGGATTGAATTGATATTATATCCATCGTTGTTACATGATAAGGTGTCCCTAATCCTTATTAATTAGGATTTGATGGAATGGTGTAGTGAAGGGAAGGTGCACCTAATCCTAATTTCCTAGCAAGAAACTCTTTCCATTCTCCCTCTTACATTGTCAAGGGGTTCCTTAAGATCTTGGAGTTGGAAATTTTGAATTTCATAACTTGGTTGGATAAAAAGTCGTCTATCCTATTCATAGATGATATTACATGAACAAATCGATATTCATGAAGACAACATAATGTTTATTTGATCTAGTTAACTTTTCATGTCATATCCCACTATGGATTGTATATTTTAGTAGTTGTGTGATCTATGAGAACCTCCATGTCCCCTTTGAAAACGATTCTTTTTATCCTAAGTTTGAGGGCGTTTCTTATTTCCAATTTTAGAGCTTAAAATTTCACATTATTATTTGTTTTATGGTATATTAACTTAAAGTTGTTGATTTACATATATGCATCATCAATGGTCATGTTATGTGTTGTTATTATGATGGAATGATTACATACTATTTTTGAATTTATGGATATGATGTGATGATTGGTGACATATGCATATATCATTGTGAATACCACATGTATGAGTCATTGTGGCATTAATGCCTATACTTGTGTATGTGTGTAAGGAAAAAAGAGTGTAGTGTGTTGGGCAAGTTATATTATTTTTTATCTTATTGATAGATGCTATGTTTTGATCACGAAATAATGATGAATATAATGCCTATGATGACATGCTTTGATAGATTATAGTTTATGCTATTTATATATTGGCCACAAGATGACGATGTGTTGATAGCTTGTGCTATATGCTAGTTACATTTTGGCTATGGGGTCGCCATGATTGGAAACATGTTATAACTAATATCTTCTTATTATGATAAGAGTGAAAGCTTGCAAGATAGTCACTCCATGGGCATGGATCACCGGTTCAATGAACGATCTCGTGGGACCCCATACCCATGAAAATAATATCTCCTTTTATAAGAAAAATCTTATGCATTAGGGACAACTCAATCACTAATTCTATTCCAACATCTTATTAACCTATACAAATTTGAGTGGATTATCTATGTCTACATATTTGAGAAAATAGGAAGTTGAGTAATTGGGAGGGGACAATTAATTACATGTATGAACAATTAACTAGGAGGGGACATGTGGTGAATAAGTAATCGGGAGGGGGGCGAGGGGCAAAGGACACCCAATAAACAACTAATCGAGATGGGGAAAGTTGGTGAATGAGTAATCATGATGAGTACAATTGATTACACCAAAGATCACAAGCATTTATAAATAGTAACAAACTAGGAGGGGGATACCAGTGAAGTAGTAAACCAAGAGGGGCACAATTGGTGATGATGTAAAATGGATATGAATAACGAAAGCAAACCACCTTGAAGACAAGCAAGTAGAAGTTCAACTATAAATGGTGAGAACATATACATGATTTTTTGTGTTGATTAATAGAGATTTTGTGAATCATAATGCAAGAGCATGCTAATTGTAAGGATGATTATGTTTTCATACTAGTGCAGGGGCACAATTTCTCATGATAGCTATGCAAGTAAAGTGCAACATGGAGGCTAAATGTGTCAACAAAGGCCATTGGATACGTTTGTATTATTGAGTTTTATCCCATTGAATGCTTGATCTTGAGGCTACACAGAAGGTCTACAGACACTCCATGGTATGAGCCCAAGAAATTTAGTCCTTTGAGATTTTCAAGAAAGAGTCATCAACAAAATGGCCTTTGACCAATTACTTAGCCTCTAATTTGGGAAGGGGAATTCCTCAAATTACACCCAAATTAACCTTAGAGTTGAGTAAATAACTTAAGAGCTTTAATCAACAACACATGAGAGAGATGGGGCTAAGGGGCACCTTTATCAAATCAATTTGAAAATCCCAACCTCCTTGAAAGAGCATATGTTAATGGTAAGACAAGATACAAGATCCACAAATAATGTTTCAATGCTATTGATAAAGGATGGGCCAAATCCTAGAGTAAGAAGAATTTCCAAAGTGAAGGGCCAGTTTACTCAATTGTAAAGGATGGGCCAAACCAAAGAGCATGAATGATTCCCAGAGTGAAGGGCCACTCTACTAGATTGTTGGATTTATCTAAATCAACTTTGTATAAACAAGGTGTCAAGGTTGAATGAATTTCACACTCTAACCTTGACTTGCACCCAAATTCATCTTAGATCTTAGTAGATAACTAAGCGCTTCAACCACCAACATGTAGAGGGTTGGCACTAAGGGGCACCCTTGTTAGATAAATTTGAAAATCCCAACCTCCTTGGAAGAGCATGTGTTAATGGTAAGACCATTTGAATCATATCCACAAATAGTGTTTCAATGCTATCGATGCTATTGATAAAGTATGGGGAAAATCTTAGAACAAGAATAATTCCCAAAATGAAGGGACACTCTACTTGGTCATAGGCTGTCTCAAAATCAAATTTTATAAACAAGATGCCAAGGTCAGATGACCTGCGTCTTCCATGCCTTCCTAAACTATGATAACATTGTCTAGAATATATCTCCATCGAATGAATCTTGGTTGTTAAAGGTGAATGATCTTAGAGATAATGTACTTTATATGCAAGTCCAAATTTTGTTTAGAATTTTATAGGTTGAGTTAAGTAGAGTGATGGGTCTCCAATTGGTAATAATATTTGGGTCCCCCTCAATAGAAATTTGATAAGCCCTTGATTAATTTCCGTACCTAAAGATAGTTGGCAAAGGGCTTCATGATATACATTCAACAAATATGACATGACAAACTCCTTGGTAGCCTTGTAAAATTTGTAGGGGAACCCATTAAGGCTGGGGCCTTGTCATCATCCATCTCATGCAGGGATGTAGATAGCTCATTTAGATGTAAGACCAGGTCGCATGCTCTTCTCTACTCTTTGGTAAGCTTACAAGGAACTAGGCAAATTCATTTTTGGGTGGCTTCTTATCTCTCAACAAAGTGGATTTGGGTTTGAAACACTATTCTACAATGACCTGGAATTTTTCTTTCAATTTATTCCTGGTTGAAGGTTTGGTTGAGGGAGGATTTTAGGGTTGAAATATTATCACTAACTTCCTTAGACACTAAAGCCTTGAAGAAAGATTTTGTAGGTTTTTACCCAAGTTTTAGCCCAATGAAACCATGCTTGTAGTTGAGTGCATCTTGAAATGTATTTATATTAGGGAAACTTAGGGTCATTCAAAACCCATACATCCCATGAGGCCACTTTCATTAAAATCTCACAACATATCACATCTCCACCTTAGTATTCTTGAGGTCTTGGAGAGCATGGAAGAAATTAGTTGTAGGGGGTGAGTCCAACCAATAATCACTAGGAGGCTCTTCACGTGGCCTTCAACACTAAGGTGGGGTGGTGGAGAGTGTTCTCTTCACCCACCACCTTGTTGATTCATGGCATTAAAAGGAGCTTCATTGGCTACCTTTATCAAGGAAAGACTAGGTTAGTGGAGACTATGGCCTTGAGAGTTCAAGTCTTCAGGGTGAGGTTTTTTTTTGCACTATTACCTTTATTTTTACAAAAGACTTAAGTGTAGACACCTTCATCTATATTTGTTTCCTAGGGTGCTTTGGGGGCAGGAAAGGTTTGGATGGGGGAGGAAACCTCTTGGTTGACCAAGGTCATAAGTGGTCACATATGTGATGATCCATGATTTGCGAAAGTAAGTAGATGTTGGGATAATTTATGTATTGAACTTGTTCGCTGTGGACTTGGTGACCAACTTTGATGAGCACAAATGCCTTGAGTTCTTTAGACATGTTAACCTCAATGAAAACTCCATGTTAAGGCCAAAGGTGGAAAAATATCTAAGTTTAATGGAATATAACATCTCCTAGAGGGGACACAATCCACTCTATGGTTGGCCATAACTTCATCATGAGGCTTAGGAAATTCACCAAGACTAGGCAAGCTAGTCGGGTAGTTTTTTCAATTGAAAAATCAATACTCAAAGGGCCTCAAGCATGATTTCATGTACATGGCGTGGAGTCACTGAAATAAAAAAAGAAGAAACCTTTGGGTAGAATGTGAGTATGGGCGCAATGCCATCATTGTGGCTCCCACACGTCTCAAATCTAGTGTTGAACGACGCCTTAGGAAGCACCCTCTCGTTGAAATAACTCAAGATATAGCCCACCCTAAACGGATTACATAAAATATCATATTCAGAATCATAAAATTCAATATTAGGAAGATGATCATTATGTCGTGATACATCTTTGGAACAACTTTTCCAAGAGCCTTTGGATAATCTCCACTATCTACACTAATAAAAATATGAAAAATGACAATAGATTTTTTAGGGGAGACCATATTAACTCCCTTATGACCAAAATACTAAAAAAAACAATTGGTCCATAACTAGGGATGATTTTAGGGGCTAAATTTCGCTCATGGGCTAATTTTCTATGGTTTTTCCAAAAACAAGATTCGCTATTTTAAAAATGATTCACCCAAATTCTATAGGATAAAATTATTTTACCTTAAAAATCGCCAAAATTTTATAAAAACTATATAAAATCCTTAGAAATTTGAATATTATTACAAAAATATCGCCAAACCTTTATATTTGGCATATGAAGGATTAGTAAGATTCGCCAAGGTTTCTACATTGTAAAATAAATTACCCTCCTTAAAATCATCCTTGTCCATAACTAATGCGATAAAATTGAATCTATAACAACCCCACCGATCACAAAGGGTCATGATATCTCGTCATAGCTCTAACTCTCTAGCTAGGGTTTTAGAGGTCACCCTAATCTATTGTAGCTTGAGATGGTTCCTGGCTGCTTAGAAACCATGCCAAGACATTTAAACCAACTTTAGGCCACAAGATGGTTCTTGGACCAGAGGGGTCTCCCTCATCATATCAAAACAAATGAATGTTCACTGTCACTAAGCAGTAGCTTTGACAATTAAGAACATGTGCCATATTTGGGTGATAAACAACATAAAACAAGGCAGACATGGTTGAGGATAATGAGGTCAAAGGACTGGAATGAAAGACTGTAACTTTCATAGATAAAAAGCGTAATCCATTGAGCATGGAGTCTCATCCAACATAGCAAAATACTTAATAATGGAAGGTGAAAGAAAATGAGAAAACATAAATCTCAGACAATATAGAGAAAAAAACAATCTCTACAAATCTGAGATGAAGAAGGTGAACTGGTCATAAAAATTATGGATCCAGCATGTAAAAATGAACATTTCCATCTGACATTAATGAATCCAGACATGAAACATTCAAGAATATAATTTGTTGACAACGTAGAATATATAACATAATAATACAAAGGTCATAGCTGAAATCTTTAAACCATTAAGAAATACATTCACTTTGACAGTGGAAAAAAACAAATTGTCATTCTGTAAATCAAATCAATAAGAACAAGAACATGTTTGAAAATATAAGAGAGATTAATATAGACAAACAAAAATAAGACAACGCTATGCTAGAGATGAGCTGAGAATCCTGTTATCCCCAATATCTAGGGATAACTAGGAGATCATGTCTCGAGGCCCACATGATCCCAGACATGGAGTACGAGAGCGGATCGACTTGAGCATGGCCCTGGAGGGCCCATCTTTCTTCTTCTCAGCCAGACTTGTCCTATCAGCAGTACCAGCCTCCATCACTACAGGCGTGGGATTGCATCAAAGAGGGCTCTTGCTCCATGAGGTAATTGGTCCAAGGTATCATGGTATGTGTCATATTTGATCATTATAACCTTCTTATATATGCATTTGATTCCTTTCATTTCGGATGACTGCTTGGATCTTACACTAATCCACTTGACCATTTTTGGGGTAATTGATGGGGCAACTTAGCAAGTTGGTATTCATGGGTTTTGGTTAGCCACCAAGGGGGGTTTGCAGAGCCATCGTCCGTTCCCACCATCATATCACCTTTTCATCTTATACCC
>ML825805.1:93207-109506 GCA_009831015.1 Picea engelmannii | reverse complement strand
AAGGGAAGGGGGGAAGAGAGAGAGGGAGAGAATGTTTGGAGAGTGAGAAGAATATATATGGATGTAGGGAGAGGGGTTCAGAGAGAGAGAGAGAGATAGAGAAAGAGAGAGGACATAGGGGTAAGAGAGAGAGGGGGATATAGAGAGATATTTCATGTTAACAGTAACATGCACGTGTTCCTATTCCTAGTAATGCATGCACTCTTTAGGAATGTGAACACGTTCCTAAAGCGTGCGTGCATTATTTTTATTTCAATTTTTTTAAGAACGCACACACATTCTTGTACACGTGTTTCTCAAGAATGCATGCATGTTCTTGAGAATACGCACACATTCATGGGAACGTTCCTATGTGGATTTCTAAGTGGATATTCAGGGTTTTTTGAATCTGTCACATCAGAAATGCATGCACGTTCCTAGAAACGTGCATGCATTCTCACGACTGTGCGTTCCTTCTCACCTAGTTGCCACTTTATCGTCCACCAACTTCATGAACTCAACCATGATCAAGGGTAAATAAATATAAGTTTAATGAAAGGAAGACGTCCAAAAGATTATCCATATCTATGGAACCGATATGTCCAAATTTGAAAGGTTAAAGAGGATCATTCTCTAAAATTTGATCAAAATAGCTATAGAAAAAATCAACAATAAACATTTATTTTAGATAAGATTATTATATTTTTCTTCTTGTAACATTTAGATAAAAAAGAAACCTTAAAATTATATTTTGGAAAATTGTTAAACATCATATATTTTTAACTTGTGAAAACTCTACCACTCTAATATATCTTATAGCAATGGGCTATAATGTTGGTTAAAAAATAATAATAATAAACAACATAAAATATATTAAAAATGTCATAATTATCTTAAATGTTATTTAAAAGAAGCATTTTAATATAATCTAAAATTAAATTTGTTATAAAATTTTACAACCAAAATCTTCACGACAAGATAAATTATGAAAAAATAAAAAATATTGAACTTTATGACAAGATATATTATTATTATTATTATTTTGAAATTACCCATGTTCAATTAAAAAAATATTGTGAAACTTTTCAAATAAACATTTCACTCTATATTATTTTCTCTAAAACTATGTAACTCGCCTTGTGCATGGATTCATAATACTTACCCATTCTTATTGTTCTTTCTAATATACTCATCTTATTTTTATCATTTATATTTTGCTTGTTATTATTATTACTATATTTAACTATTATTGTATTTTTTATATGATTAGATTTGCTATTTTTTAAAATTTGTTTGTTTGTTAGAAATGGATCATCACTGGATTTTTGAGTATCTCTTCCTAACTAAACACACTGTAAAGGTGTTGAAATTAGATCGCCTGGCAAACTAAACTCACACCTTAACCAATTAAGCTAGCAAGAATTGACAACTTTAATATATTTTTAATTATAAATAATATTTTAATTTCATTTTTGGAATTTTGAAATCTTAATTCACCACATTAGTAATCTAAAATAAAAGAGATTAATGAATATATACTTTTCTATGAGACTGGATTTTTTGGAAGGATTGCCACTGCAAAAAAAATATCACTACATGAGGCGACGATTATGGTAGATGTGTCGATGTAGTTAAGTCATTCACATGGCCTAGTACCAACCATGGAAAAAAAGTGGGAAGTAATTTTTATTTTTCTAGCACATTTTACTTTATTTTCCTTTGTCGGTAGGGTTGTAGTATGCGGTGGGGTCTTAGTTTCAAAAAAAAGTTCTTTTTAGATAAATATTGGAGACTTTAGGGTTTTTTTTCAAACCCTTATGTTGGTGACTTAATTTTCTGATTGTTCCTTTGAAGTATTGAAGTGCAATTTTTGGGTTTTCCATTCGAGGGTTTACCCTATGTTTTTGGCTCCCTATATTTCCTTGGCAGCTATTGTCGATGATTGGGGACCATTATTATCATGGTTAAGGACTGTACTAAGGTGGATCTAAGTCTATTCCTTATTTTTACATGTGGATCTGACCTTGGTGTACTTGGAAGTTAGATTTATTTCATTGTCAGTTGTTTAATTTAGATGGGACTGTCTACTAACACCCTTCATATCCTAATGACAGTGGTGGAGGCAGGTGAAGACTTTGACTGGGATCATCTGGGGATCCTAAAATCAAATGATGAGTATTGACGCATTAAAGATAAAATTATGTTGGAGGCTACTTTTGTTGATAGTAAGACGGTTATGGTGTTTAAGGAACCATCTCTGACTACTCAGGAAAATATCTCTCAGGAAGCCTTAAAAGACGGTGATCATAGTGTCATAACTTAGGTGGGGGAGGATACTTATAAGGAAATTGTAGTTCAAAAGGTGGATAATACACAAGTTAAGGGTTTCTGATTGGAGGAATGATCTAAACCAAAACTCTCTAGGAAGACAGTCAAAGCTCAGAGGAAGATTAAATCATGGAAGGTTTTCTCAGATATATGTTTATGTGTATTAGGAATGGATTTAACTATGGATAATGTTTCGGCCTTGGTAAATAAAGATTTGGTGGGGAAGCTGGAGTACCTCAATATGATGAAAATGGTAATGAATTCATGGGTTTAGGATAGTTGGGGTTCTCTGCTTGGCTATTTTCCTCTGGTAGATGCTTTGTCTAATAATTGGTTTTGCTTCCAATTCAATTCATAGATTGATGTCCAAACTATTAGAAATCATTTTTTGGTAATTAAGAAGGGATCATTGGTGTTGTGTCTATGGCATCCATATTTCAATCCAGGGAAGGAAGTATTTCCTAGAAGACATTTGTGGTGCCTTCTTCCCAACCTTCCCCTTCATTTTTGGTTCTGGGAGATTTTTATTTCTGTTGCCAATTCTATTGGCCGTTTTATTCATCTAGAGGAAAAGATATTTATCGACCTAGATAAAAGAATCTTGAGAGTTTCAGTTGAACTGGAATTGGAGGAGGGTTTACCTTCATGTTATAGCCTTAAAATTCCCTACGTATGCATACATGGCATTGGCCTTTCTACTTGCACAATTTTCCAAATTACTATTGAGGATCTCTCTTTAAAAAACCATTTTTTGGAGCATGTACGCGCTCTGCTGCACTACTGCCCACATACATATGGTATATGCATACTAGACAACCTACATACATACGCTAGCTGCATATTAAACAACCCATGTTTACCTCCAAAATTTGCAAAAAATAAAAAGTTGCAAGGAATTCAGTGGATTTTATGGGCTATCGAGGGTTTCCCAACCAATTCACTCATTGTAGCCCATCCCCAAACTGAATAACTATCATTTTGTCATATAAAAGGAGGTATTTAGTTCCCATTCCAACATCAAGCATTATAATAGAGAAACTCTACGAAAATCCCTTCCCCTTTTAGCCCAGGCTTTGCAACCCTTTCTGAGATTTGTCCTCAACATTCCCCCTCCATCCCTCTCCCTATACAATCTCTTCCCTACTTCATGAGGAGATCAGTTGATTGTGAGAGGTATTATGGGAACGATGCACTTGTATCAGTAGTAAGAGGAGCTCGAACCAGGTTCACAGAGCATCTTCCAATGAGAAGGTTATAACTTTTTTAATCTTCACATTTGAATAAAAGAAATTTTTTTCTGTCCCAAATACTGTGTTTTTGTGCTTATTTGATTAATGCATTCACATTTGTATCTAAACCCTAGAAATGATAAGTATATATAGAATATCTTGTATCTTTGTTGTCTAAATTATTTGCAGGTCATCTTTGGGAGGAGACTAGCAGTCCAAGAAACTACAAAGGAGAAGGAGGTCTACAACAGCCGACAGGACCTAAGGTACACCCTCTTTTCCTTCTCTTATCATTTAAGGTCAAATTGTTTGGGGTCGTTTAGAAATAGGATTGTCTTTTAAGGGAGATCAATGCTCTACCTATACTCCGACCCTATATAGTAACAGAGAGTTTTCCCCGCTAGTAGAATTGGTGACTCCACTGGGGAGTCTCTCTAGGGTCTTAGAGGGAGGATTTTTGGTTTTAATTGGATTCTTTATTTTATTTTGAGTTTTTATCAAGTTTACTGAGTCTTTTTAGGGTCTCTGGTCACCTTCAATGTGCTTACCAACTTTCCCTTCCCAGTTAGTCTGCCAAGTCTTTTTATTTTTTGAAAAAAATCTCAGAGGTGTACGCACTCTACTTTGGCTCAACCTGCATACATATGCACTCTGCACAGTAGACAACCCACGTACATACACAGGCTATTGGGCCAATAGCCCGCATCTCTGTATCTTGAAGGTGTTTTAAAAAAGAGGATTTTTTCTCTTTCCTGACATAATTTTTGGGCTTCTCAGGGCTTTCTTGGACTTTACAGAATCTTTGTTAGTGGCCTTAGCTTGGGTTAAAAAAAAAATTCAAATTGTTTCTTGGTTTTATTTTGTTTGACCTAGAGGTTTAGAGTGAAGTTTCAAGTTTTAGAGCCTCCTTTAGTTTCTTTTGAATCCCTGTGTTTATGTAGTTGGATTAGGGTATCTGTCAATCTTGGGGTTTTTTTTCTCTTTGTCCTGTTTTATGCTTTGAAAAACAAAAAGAAAATTAGTTTGTTTTTTCTTGTTAAAGCATTTCAGAAAAATAAAAATCAAAAAGAATTTTTGCATTTAGTTTGGTAGTGTAGCATAGGTTGTTTGTTTGCAAAAGAAAAGAGTTTCAGTTTCAAAGTTCATTCTTGCTTTCCTGAAAGTATAAGTAGTTTTTCATAGTGAAATGAAATCACTTTTTTAGGAAACTTTCAGTTATAAGATCTTGAAACATTAGTTTGAAAAGTTGATATTTACAAAGGTTTTACAAGATTTTGCTTTAAATTCGAAGTATCTAATTTGATTTTCATATAAATACTCTAAAGTTCTCTTCGTTTCCATCTCTTCCAAACACCACTAGTTGCATGATCATATCCTTTATGTAAACCAAGATCATAAAATTAACGCTTAACTTAAAATCTATTAGACTTTCTGTTTGTAGGGTTCACCAACTAGTTTAGAATTTTAGGGCCTTGAAATAGGTGTGTAGAGGAAACTCTTAAAGGCCAGTTAAAACAAACATTGGAGCCTAAGAAAGGGAGTATATAAAGTCTAGCATCGTAAGATTTAGTTGGGACCCCCCTCTAACATAGGGGCTAAACACGAGGTTGCGTAAGTAAAGGTAGAGGATATAACCCCTCCAAAATCGAACCAAGCATAGTGGGGATTGTATATTGAGGGTCTTTCTTGGGAACCATATTGATTGCATTTGCCTATGAAGCCTCATGGAACTTGAATACATTTGAGATCCTCAGTTGTCTTCTAGACCAATTTCTTTCGGCACCCTTGAAGGGATTCAGACTTGTTATCCTTCTCATTATGATCAACCCAATTGTCAATTGTACCTGTCTGGTGGCTGACTGCGAGCTGGAAACTTAGTTTCCTATTTTTACGGAATTACACAGTTGAGTGTGGGGGTATACCACAGTACCTAGGGTCGAATTCAAATAATTCTTTGCAGAGTAAACCTGGAGGGTGCTTTCATGTTCGAGTTTCACTTGCACTAGTAAGAGTATCTAGTGTCAATTGGCATAACTATCCTTCCCACTAGTTAATTTTCTTCTTGATTTGTCTTTAGGAACTCTTAGTGTGTGCTCTATGTTTCAAACTAGTCAAACCTTACTATGTCGATTGATAATTTCGCAAGGTGGAAGATCAACGGCTTCGTCAGTTGCATAGGCTTCAGGGCCTATCACCAGTTACTTTTGAGCCACCCCCACCACTGTTGAGGCACAGGCTAGATCAAGAAGGATCATTCAAAGTGATAGGGCCGGAGGAAATTGTACCTGATCTAGCTCCAAGAGAGTACTTTCCATACCTAGAGGAATCTATTGTTTATGACTATGAGACTGAAGGTTTTAGTCCAACAAATCCTTTGATCATCGACTTATCGACATCACTTTTAATTCAGATAGTCCCCCCCAAGGTGACTTCTCCTGAACACCAGTTTATTCGATGAGTGGTGATGGAAGAAAATTATGCTACTTCTTCAAGGAGTCCTTGTACTTCTATTACGGATGTCGATGGAGGGGGAATTGTACCTCCTCCCCCACCTCCACCTATCAGGACCACAATTTTCCCAACACCCACAATTTCGGGTAGTGGTTTGATTCCTTTGACAGACTCAACCATTATTCCTTTCATTTATAACATGACAAGCACTCCCTTATCATATGGGATGGTCAGTTTTGACTCAAACTCAATTCTTACTTACTCTACTTTACAAACCATGGGTATGGGGACAAGCAGCTCTAACTCTCCCTTCCAAGCATCCACCGTGGGAACCACTGCCCCATTTAATGTTATTCCTTATGGTGGGGGTCATATACCTCCTTCATCCCCTTCTCTCAGTGGCACATTTCAACAGTCGATTGGGCCTAATGGTAACTATTATTTGTTTAGTGGAGGCAGTTTGGGACCTTCATCCTACATGACACAAATAGGATCAATGGCGTTCTCTTTGTTTGGTGCCTTTGGAAATAAAGATTTTTCTTCGTCTTCTTTTTTGACTAGGGGCAACCCCAACTTTGAACCAAAAAACCCTATCCAAGGTGTCATTCCTTTGCAGGGAGTGATGACATGAATATACTCCACACAAGGTATTTGGAATCCTTCCAGGGCTCATTTACCTTGCAAGGGATATCAGTCAGGGGAAACCCCTTCCACACTCAATGTAACCCCGGGCAAGGTTTAGTACCTATGCCAGGAGGGTCGGTTGGGGGAATCCCCAACCAAGGTTCTTGGAACACTACACAGGGGGCAATCCCTATGCAAGATATGTCATCTAACTTCAGGAATCAGTCGACGATGCAACAACAAATGTAGGTTCCTTTTGTTGGTCAGGGCCATTGTTTCTACCAAAACCCCGACCAACAGTCCAATTTTTCCTAACGACCTAGTGCGAGTCAAAATCCAGGTCCCTCTTTTGATGTAAATACTCTGTAATCGAAAATACCCTTTTTGGCAACCCTGCATTTGCTAGAATTTTTGAGATTGTTAAATGACCCGATCTATCATGATCCTCATTGGTCCCCCATGCCGACTAAGTTTCCTTCTGACATCCCAAAGTTTGAGGGAAAGCCTGGAAAAGATCCAGGTGATCACGTGACTACTTTTCACTTGTGGTGCTCATCAAAATCCTTGAAGGACGACTTCGTTGAGTTGTTCCTTTTTCAATGCACTCTTATAGGGCGTGCAACAAAATGGTATATCGAGCTTGAAAACTCAAAGTACTCTTAATTTAATGACCTGGCCATGGTTTTCCTGAACCATTTCCAGTTTCCAATGAGATGCGATGTCAGCACCGAGTTTCTGGCCAACTTCGAGTAGACTAAGGATGACCATATCTTGGATCATATCTGAGAATGGTGGTGACGAAAGAGCTTGATTAATATCAATTTCCCTCATGCGTTATTTCTTGAGTGGTTCTTAAAGTATTTGGATCCTTGCATATCCAAAGATGTAGCAAATTTTGATGTTTTTTATGAGGAAACGGTTATTATAAGAGCCCAACAACTAGAACTAATTTACTCTTAGTCTGGCATGGTTTACAATATCTTACCCGATGTGCCACGGTCAAATATCGATAAGGCCAAACAAAAATCTAGACCCCACGATGATGGCATAGTGGGCTCAACATAGATAAATTCCACAGATCTGTTGTCTAATCAATTACAAAAATTATCGATTCAATAGATTGTGGCCACCCGAGCTGCTAGTTTGGCTGCCCCGCAACCTAGACATCGGATGTACATAGTTTGCAATTGAAAACTCCCAAGGCCAACCAAAATTTCAAGGGAAAGAAGAAACATAAAAAAATAAGGGTAAGGGGGATAAAAAGGATGCTAATAATGCTAGCGAGGGAAAAATTGAGAAGAAGAAGGTGAAGTTTATGTGTAATATTTTCATGGAAAAACACTTAAATTACTTGTGCCCTTGGCTTGCAGAAGATGAGAAGCTACTAGCACAACAACAACCTACTATGTTGACAAACCCTTTTCCACAAGGGTAAAATATGGCTCAAGTTTCTGCATCCATGAGCGTGATTGGGGGTAGTTAGGGACCCCTCGCACCTAATCCTAACAACCTGGCCATGAACATTTACATGATGAACGTCGATGTTCATTTATCAAACAAGACTCGCGGCTATGGAATGTTGGAATCTGTTGAGAATGGAAAAGATGCCTCCAACCCATTGACTCTTCAAATTGAGAAGATAGTGGGAGAAACAATGACTCGCATCCCTAAAGGTGCGTTGAAAAAGGATTCTCATAACCCAAATGCAGGGGATGCTCAGAAATACTCCATTGTGGTGGATATGGCACAAAACCCTTATGCAATGTCTGCTCTAGAGGTTCTCCAGAGCTTCCCCTCATAGAGAAAATATTGGTTGACCACCTTGGGAGCGGTGACTCAAGAATGATCATTTTTTATCCTATTGACCTTAAACCTCGTCTTCCTCACCATGTTGCCTTTCTGATAGTAGTGGCGTACAACATGAAATCATTGACAGAAAGAATTTTCTATTTGGTGGTTGATGAGGATGCCTTGACTTGTGTGATGAAGTTGTCATGTTGGAAGGATATTGGCTAGCCTGAGTTGTCTCAATTGCCTACATTGCTTATGGCTTTGGACGGTCGATCGTTCATACCACGTGGTATAATTCCCTCCTTTCCCGTGCAGTTGGAGATTAAAACTATGTGCGTCGAGGTTGAAGTAGTCGATGCGCCTCTCGACTACAATCTCTTGTTAGGACGGAGCTAGACTTACACAATGCATGTGGTTGTATCCATCAAGTTTTGGGTTCTATGCTTTCCTCATGAAGCTCGGATTATAACAATAGACCATTTTTCCTTCTCCTGTCCTGACCCTTCATCGGGGGCATCCATGGTCCCGATCATTGATAACCCATAATCAATTTAGGTTCCATATTGTTTCATTCATTGATGGAAATGTTTGATTATTTGTCGTCTTCCAATGATGTAAGGTTTATTTCAACTGTCCCCAACCATCCGAAGGCTGCAATTTTCAAGTGTCATATTTTAAAAAAAGATACTTTCACAACCTATGGACTTTACCTTCCCCATCGACTTCAATCGAAGGGATTGGGAACATTAGCATGGCCATGCCCTTATCCACTACTGAGGTTGCATACAGTGTTATCCATTAAGCCTCAGCCAACCCCGATCTGGCT
Organism: Picea engelmannii; assembly: GCA_009831015.1. Taxonomy (NCBI): domain Eukaryota; kingdom Viridiplantae; phylum Streptophyta; class Pinopsida; order Pinales; family Pinaceae; genus Picea; species Picea engelmannii. The sequence goes on along the minus strand of ML825805.1, from coordinate 100,278 downwards.
CGCCCATAGGACTTAGATCCAGTTCTCAAGCCTATTTGGGCTCAAGACTCTCTCGCCACTCAAGACCCTTTAGAATTATATTTTTCCATCTGACAAGGCGATTCTGGAGGCAATTACCTATCCCAACATGCTTTGGGATGATCTTCACCATAGATCTTATTTTCTTCTTGACCTAGGAGAATATAGGTAGGAGAGTTTGTTATGACCATGAATGGAGATAGCCCTTTTCCTATTAACCCTTTGGCTATGAATGAAGTATACACCAAGGGAAACATGGAAAGTATTGTTTCAACAATTATTATCAATATCTCCAAAGCCCCTGGAATCATGGAGAATGTCTTTGTAGGAGTGGATTTCTCCCCCGAAGAGATTCAAATTTACACCGAGTTGTTTAAGGAGTTTCACGACATATTTTCCTGGTATTACAAGGATATGCCAGGCATCGATCCATGAATTGTTGAACACGAAATCATGACTTATCTGAATGTCAAACTGGTCTGACAGAAGCTTCACCCGATCAATCCTTGAAAAGCAGTGGTGATAAAGGATGAGGTAGAGAAACTCCTCAAAGCTGGTTTCATCTACTGCATACAATTGACAGAATGGGTATCAAACTCGGTTCCTATCAAAAAGAAGCAGGGCATGATTCATGTTTGTATAGATTTCCGTGATTTGAACAAATCTTTCCCAAAAGACAATTTTCCAACCCTATTTATTGATCATAGTTTCAATGATTTTGCGAGTTGTGAATTATTTTCTTTCGTGGACGGTTTTTTGAGATATAATCAAATTCAAATCAAACTTGAGGACCAACATAAAATTACTTTCATTTGTCCTTTGGGTACCTTCGTGTATCGAAAGATGCCTTTTGGCCTGAAGAATGATGGAGATACGTTTCAGCGGGCCATGTCATTCGTTTTTCACGACCTCAAACACCTAGTCGAGGTGTACTTACATGATCTAGCATCACTTTCTCGTAAGAGATCTAATCATCCTACCCATTTATGACTAGTCTTTGAGCAGTGTCTCTATTATCAGATTCGCTTGAATCCAAAAAAATGTAGTTTTTCATGACATCGGGTCATTTATTAGGTTCCATCATGTAGAAAAAAGGGATCATGATCAATCCTCTTAAGTTTGAGATGATATTTCAATTTCCTCCCCCATGCATAATACCCCAACTTCAGAGTTTACAGGGGAAAGAAAACTTTCTTTGGCTATTTTTCACTAATTATGATGAGATTACGAAAGGGTTCATGCATATTTTAAAAAAGGGACTCTCATTATGTTTGGACGAAGCAGTTCAATGCTCTTTTGATGCATTGAAACTCACTCTCATAGCCCTTTGCTCAAGACTCCTAATTATGGAAAGAATTTCTTGTTATATGTGGTTGTTGCAGAGTCCAAAATCGACGTGGTCTTGGTACAAGAGGATGATTCACTCAAGAAGAACGTTATATATTATCTTAGTCGAGGCCTAGTTGGACCATATCTCAACTACTCACATGTTGAGAAACTCGTTGTGGCAGTTTTTCACGCTGTCCAACAGTTCCATCACTGTTATAACCCTAATTTGCACCAAACATGCTTACCTGGCATCAGGCCATCTCATATTCCTTCTTTTCCAAGCCACTACTGAACAACTCTTCTAAAAAGATCCATTTTTAAAGGCCCACGCACCTTGCTCCACTACATCCCACATGTATATACAGTGTCCATGCTAGCTGACCCACTACAGCCCGCGTGGACCTTCAGAAGCACGAAAAAAGAAAGTTTTTGATGGAACACACAACTTTGGGCAAGTTAACTAAACCTTTCGACCATGCATGGTCGGTCATTCGACCAAATACCTAACTCCTTCTAGCCTATAAAATAAGGGGTAGGGGTCCCATTTGAAAAGAGGAAAAAGATAGTAAAGAAACTCTACCTGAATTCGTATTCCCCTTTGCTCAAGATTCTGCAACCATTTTGTGATTTCAACGAAGAAGAGAAGCAAGTGTGTTAGCATTTTGTGCACAGTAAAAGAGGAGCCCAGGACCATATTCATGGAGTAGTGGTCGGCTTCATCATTGTAAGTTGCTTTAGTGAAGTTAATAATAAAGAAGTACTTTTCCTGTCCTGCCATATGAGATTGTCATTATTCGAATATTGATTGTATGATTGATTAAATCTCTAACCTGTTAGTTCATAGATCAAATGCATGTGGAGTTGTTTGTTTGTATTTAGTGAATGCAGGTCAGCATTGGGAGGAGAGTTGCAGTCAAAGAACGACCAAGCATGAAAATGGATCAACATCAAACACGAAAAATAAGGTACGTCAACTTAATCTCTTGAGCCTTATATTTACATATGAGTAATGGGGGTTTATGCATGGGATGATAGTAAAACATAAGAATCTTTAGGTCATTTCTGCATGCATGATAAAACCCTTAGTTCTAGTCTATAGGAGGGATTTCCCACCCACAACATAATTGGCGACCACACTGGGGATCTCTCGGGTTTAATAGGGATACTTTTTGGTAGTTTTAAATTGGTTTCATCACCTTTTTTCTGAGTTTCTACAAGAGTCTGAGCTAGTAGGGATTCTAGTCTTCCATACTAGTACTCCCTGCTTTCTTTGCTTGGCTGCATTTTATTTTCGAGAATTCATAGAGGTACATGCAGCCTATATAAGGCCTGCATGCTTGTACACGCACCCTACCTTCACACAGCCCGTGTGCATACGCCTACTGATGAAGTGTTGGTTGTGTGTCTGAGAACCCAGGAAATCCTTCTCAGGAAGAGGCAGTCATCCTCTCCCCTGCAGAAGTGATCATTCTTAGTGATCTTCTGGGTCCTTCTAGGTCTCTGATTGAACAGTCCATAGTCAGGTAAAAACCTCAGATCATATTTTTGCTTGCATCTTTTTCTATCAAAGTAAGTTTATGTGTCTTCAAGGGATTCTGGTTCTCAATACCAGTACTCCCTGCCTGAGCTTAGCCACTTGTCTTGCTTATTTTGAGGAGAAACAGAGGCACATGAAACCTGTAGTGGGCCTACATGTGTGCATACGCATCCTGTCTTTGGGTAGTCCATGTGCATACGTTGGTTGTTGAAGTGACAGTCGCTTGCCTGTCTATAAGATTTTGAGGAGGCAGTCATCCTCTTCCCTATCAAGCTTTTACTTCCGAGGTTTTTCTTGTTTCTTTCTGGTCTTTGTCATAAGCAATTTTAGCCTAGGTTGTATTCCAGCATAGCTTTCTTTTTCATTTAAAATGTTTTTTGTATTTCCTATCTTTTTTAACTTATTTTTAGCTTGAAATTTTAAGAAAAATGAGTTTCATTTTGAAAAACAATTCCCCCTCATGGCCGAGGGGGGCTATGAATTGTGCATTCATCAGTTTCTTTTTAGAATCTTTTTTTATTTCTTCTTTGATTGGAAGAAAATATAAAAAAAGAACTTAGTTTGTTAGATCAGTTTCTTTCCTGGCATTTTCTTTGCATTATTATTTGAAAAAGAAAAATAAATTAGTATAGCATTGTGTTTTCTTCTAATTTTAAAATCATTTCAAAAACAATATATATAATCATTCTTTACTAGTGTTCATGTAACTTTCATCATTTTTCACAAAGAGTCTTAACAACATCAATTTCACTACCATACCCCTTTTGAGTAAATCAATACTTAAAAAGAATGCTAATTAAAAATTACTAGACTTTATGTTTGTAGGGTCCATCAACTAGATTAGGCTAGAGCCTTGATTTAGGTTAGACAGGAAACTCTTCAAGGCTATAAAAAAAACATACAAGTCTATGCTAAGGAGTGTAGAAGTCCAATATCGTGAAAGTTATCTAGGACCCCCCTCTGACACATGGGATAAATACGGGGTTGCGTGCGGAAAGGTAGCGGATATAACCCATCCAAAGCTAGACCAATCGTAGTGGAGAACACATATAGAGGGCTTGTCTTGGGATTCTGTCAATTTCATTTGCCACGGAGCTTTGGGGGTCTCAAATACATTCGAGGTCCTCAGTTGTCCTCCAGACCACTTTATTTTGATACCCTTGGTAGGTTTTGGGCTTGATACCTTGCTCATTGTGGTCTACCTGACTTTCGACTATACCCGCCTGGTGACTGGTCGCACGCTGGCAACCTAGTTGCCTATATTTCTAGTGACATACATAAGTGACTGTGGGGGTATAGCGTGGTACCTAGGACAGAAAACGGGCCACTCTTTGCAGAGTATACCCAGAGGGTGCTTCCGTTTTCTAGTTGCACTTGCACCGGTAAGTTTCTCTAGTGTTGGTTGGTGTAACTATTCTTCCAACTAGTTAGGAGTTTGCTTGATATGCCTTTAGGAACTTTTAGTGTGTGCTCTGTGCTCCCTAGTTTGTCATAGTGAGTTAGTCAGTCATGGCTTTGGGTCTCTGAACTAGGGTGGTAGACTTCCCACTCCGCCGGTCGTGAGGAATTTTTGGTCTTCCGCTTAGAAACATGGAGCCGCCTCTTTATAGGTGTTGTTTTGATACCACTGGTTTTCCAAAGTCAGTGCGTGAGACTTTTACGGACTTGAACAATACCGCAAGGGGAGAACCTATGCATAGGATATTCATGGATAATTTTCTCGACCATACCAACCAAGGAACCCCTTCGCAAGGGGATTCTTGTGCTTTTCCCTTCTTCGTAAACATTGGTGTCCCTTTGATGGCCACTTTGTACATTCCTGGGTTGAATGTGGGACTACCGGTTTGGTTGGGTACCATTCCAAATGTCCCAAATGCTCTTGACGCTTCTCATTTAAGCACTTTATGTCCTGGGCACCCTGTTGATGTTTCTTCATCAGAAAATTCTTCTCCTCCTCCTTCTCCCACCTTTGGTGAAAGTATAGTTACTAGTAATCGGAAGTCTAAACGAAATAGAAAGAGGAAGAATAGTAAGAAGAAATCACCAACCTCTACGAGTCATGTTGGAGATAGGTCGACAACCTCTACAAGTCACATTCAAGACCAGCACCCAGCCTCTGCAAGTTATGTTGGGGGCACACACCCACCCTCTGCAAGTCATGCTGGGGGAAAGAGTCCATTCACTGCTAGTCATACTGGTAATAGGTTTGTAGCCTCTGCAAGTCAAGTTATCGACCCATCACCAGCCTCTGCAAGTCATGTTGGAGATGTGAAACCAACCATTGTCAGTCATGTTGGGGGCATTAATTCTGTTGAGAAACCTAGACGGATAGGACGTAAGCCTAAGTTCCCTTGTAAGCTTTTCAAGGGAGATCACCTTACTCATTTGTGCCCTGACATTCCATAGGTACAAAGATTGTGGTCCCTATCTGCAAGCTCTTCTGATTATGATTATTTTGAGGTTTCCTCACAGTCTATTCAACCATTGGTTGAGAAAGTGGTCATGCTGATGCAGTCATTGACTGACCCCACTCCTCATTTGGGGGGTGAGGTGCCTTTATAACATGTAGTCTCTCAACCTATTCAGCCATTGGTTTCGAAAGTGGTCATGTCGATGTAGTCATCGACTGATCCCACTCCTCTTTTGGGGGGGTAGGTGCCTTTAGACCATGTAGTCCCACAACCTAGTCATCCATTGGTTGCAAAAATGGTCATGCCGATGTAGTCATCAGATGATCTCACTCTTCTTTTGGGGAGTGACATGTCTACCGACTATGTTTTTAGCATTTTCGGTTAAATAATTCCAAAACAAGGGGGCATTCCGCTCATTCCGAGCACACCCCCTCCAAGCCCTAGGATGGTTTCCTTTGATTGGAATGACCTTGTTGAGCCTCATCTTCCTTCCTCCACACCCTTTCAAATAAGGGTTGAATTTAATTCAATAAACATTTATCAATGTATTTTGGATGAAGGAGTCTCTACAAGTATTTTATCCTCCTCGGTTTGGATAGTCTTGGGATCTCCCGAGATTTTGTCTTCTTCACATGAACTTTTGTCTTTTGACATATGCCCTAGTGAATATTTGGGGATTCTTCCTCAGTTACCTATCTCGTTAGGTGGGAAGACTGTCCTTGTTGATGTTATAGTGGTGCAAGTCCCATTAGATTTCAATATGCTTCTCGGGCGTGATTATGTATATGCTATGAACGTTGTGGTATCTATGCTCTTCCGGGTGATGCATTTCCCTCACAATGGAAGAATTGTCACTATCGACCAGCTGGAATATAATAATCACCATCCTAATTCAACATTATTTCAGACTACCCCTTTATATGTTCCTAGCATTCGTGTAGACTCTACCCCGCCACGGGTTAATTATGTGGCATCTTATCCTCAGTGTTCAATTGCTTATGAGCAGGAACCTGTGCAATCATGTTTTCCTTCTCGAGACTTGGAATCAACAATTGATCCATTGGTGTATCCAATGTGGGCATGGGAACCCTTGCTTCCCCCTCTTGGTCCAAGTGGACTTGAGTATCCTTCTGAGTCTAATCTCTTTGTTAGTAGATCCTCAAGCCCTCGTGATCATAATTCTTCATAGATAGACTCTGCCAATCCTGGACAGATGCTCCATCGTCATATGGAGTATGGTCAGTTTACTTCACCCTTTGGGACTGTCGACCCTCATTTGTGTGATTTCTTGGAGTTTGAATTTCCTTCAGATAAGGCTATCCTGGAAGCCATGACTATGGTTTCTATATCGTAGGAGGACTTACACCATGGTTTGTGTCTTCTTCCCTTTAGGGAGACTTCCCAAGTTGACTATCGAAGAGACTCTTGGTCTGAGCCTAACAACGAGCTCTACCTAAACCAGTTTCATACTTGAGTCGTATCCCCCAACGTGTCTTCTTTTAAGCCCTTTTCAGACCCTCTAAACATGAAAAGATTGTCGAGCGATTGTTGGACAACTGAGGGGGGGGTGAATCAGTTGTTACCGTGCTTAAACAATTATGCTTATTTTAAACTCTTTGCTGAAACACTAAACGATGATCACAATAATGCAGGGAAATAAACAATTGCTCATTCAGCATCAGTCACATATATGAGAAACACAGAGACAGATATTTCCTGAGGAAACCCATATAGGGTAAAAACCTCTTTTCTTTATATGATAAGTAATAGTTACAT
>ML825805.1:64843-86520 GCA_009831015.1 Picea engelmannii | reverse complement strand
TGGAAGCTACAACTCCCTGTGTTCAAGCACCCACTTGAACCTCTGAGGACAACAGTCCTCCCGAGCACCTCCCAACCTCCCTATAATATTAATCTTCGTAACTTAAACTCATTACAGCGCAATAAAGTTATTCAATGGCTTACAAGTCTTGTCAATGTTTTGTTGCACTGCTCTACCCTGTCTGCATCAGTGTCTTCTGCACCCTCCTTGCACTTTCTGTTCTTCTCCATTTATACTCTCTGCATCATGTCCCTTTCATGCAACCTTCCTCTAATGTGTATTTCTACTCTTGTGCTCTGCCTCCTTGCTCACACTTCAATCCTTCTACACAGCGACCACAAAAATTCTAACAGCAATGGCAACCGCAACCTCATCTCTTCTCTGCACTCTGTACTTATAGTTTCTGTGCACCTCGTGCATGCAATGTGTGCCACACTCTCATGCTCACACCGTGCCCACGTTCTCCACCTCTCGAGTGCTCTGCCTGATACTCATGGTAACTCTTCAACTTCTCTGGCCCTTTTCACACGCGTTCAGCATCACTGGGTGTTATGCTGAGATTCCTCAGCCTCTCTGGCAGTTGAGACTCTTCGTCTTCTCTCTAACAGTCGAACTCACTGTGTCGTGCCTCAGTAGCCCTCAGATCATTTCTTGATCCAACGGTTCATATCAAATCGGGATTTCATATATCGCGATTTCGGCACTTTCCATGACATAAATTTTATGTCCACGGGAGTCGCGATTTCCCGATTCGCGATGTGCTTCAGCCCTCCTGGCTGAGCCCTGGTACATGTGACCGTTACCCGTGACCGCAACCATACCTCTCGAAAAAATGCGCTAGCCCTCCTTCGCTGCTGTGCTGACATCTGGCCCCCACTCATCGGGGTTTTGCAGATCGCGATTCTGACTTGCACAAAACTCTTGTCAACGAAATCCCCGATTTCTCGATGAACAAAATGTTGACGGCGCCTTGATCTTCGAAACTTGTCCCTCATATGGACGGTCTCGATCCCTTTGAGATTTCGAGACTTTCGATATCAAGTGACTTTGTCATTTCAAAGTCTCGATCGCTGATGCCCCATGCAGATAATCAACGGTCCAGATTACTTCTAAATTTACGGCTGCGATTAAATCGCGAAATCGCATATCGCGATTTCAGGGTTCTTGATGTCAAGTGATTTTGGTATTTCAAAGTCACGATTGTCGATGCCTCTACTGACATCACATGTGGTTTTCCACGTGTTAGATCCTACCACATGTCACTCTGATTCGTGACTTATATACGCCTGAAGTGTTGAATCTGCCTGACACCTGTCATTACCTGGATGTGCCACGTGTCCCTATCTGACGTGGTCTGTTGACGTGTGTTGGATCGACGGTCTAGATAACTTGTTATCCAACGGCTGTGATTAACTCGTGAAATCGCATATCGCGATTTCGGGGTTTTCGTTGTCAAGTGTTCTTTGCATATTGAAATCGCGATCCCCGATTCTCCAATGAGGGAAATAAACGGACCAGATCTAATTCTTGATTTAACGGTTGAGATCATATCGTGATTTCGGGGTTTTCATTGTCAAGGAACTTTGACATATCCAACTCGCGATCCTCGAAACTCCGATGACTACGCTCCTGGTCCATATGACCATTATCCTCATGACCGTAGCCAAACCTTCACTCCCTTTAAAGACCTTGCAGGTTCTCATTGATCCAACGGTGGTCGGGTCCCTGCACTCGGATCTGACGGCTGAGACCTGTCCTCTATCGAGCTTCTCCCGGTGGCGCCCGATCGTTTCCACGCGTCCTTCCAAATAGACGGTCCTGATTATGTCGGGATTTTACCTTGGCTTTTCCCGATGGTAAACCTCGTACAACTTCTGTCTGATCTGACGACCCTCGTTCTTTCGAGAAATTTGAATGAGATCCTGTGGTTGTGGATCTCTGTCTTCCTTCTCTTCTGCAAATTCCTGTACTTTGAGCTTTTCCTTTGCTGTGCGCGTTTTCTTCAACGTTGTTCCTCCTGAGCTTTCACGTCTGAATCCTCAAGGGATTTTTATCCTTCTTATCCTACCATCTCCACTACTGTACTTTCCATCAATGACAAGTCTATGCTGCCTGTAAAACATGCCAACAATCCTTTGTACATTCTTCCTGCACCCATGCCATCTTCATTGCTGTACTTGCCATCAATGACAAGCATATGCTACCTGTTAAACATTTCCAACAACGATCTTGTGGCCTTTCACGCTTGTTAAACTGAAATTTGAAGTCACGTCTATCCGGTGGTAGTTTACCCATTTTTCGGTCTGGATGTCAACTGTACGAACAAAGGTATACTCTAGAGGCCTAAGATCTCTAGAAGAGTACCCTCAGGTATAATTTTACCCCTTTTTCAGGCCCGAGGGACTAAATTTATGAAAAAGGAACCCCCACGGAGTCCATAGTTAAGCTTTTTTCAGACTCTCTAAAATTGAAAACATCGTCGAGTGACCTTATTCTTTCACACTCATTAAAATGGTCCAGAAGAACATTCTTGATGGAGTCCATAGTTAATATTTTTTTAGACTCCTTAAAAATGAAAAAATATTCGAGTGATCTTGTCTTTATCACTCGTTAAAATGGTTTTGAATAGACGTCTTGTCAGTGCTAGTTTACCCCTTTTTCTAATCGACTAGACTACCTTCGAAAAAGGTATCCCATTAGAGTATCCTTTTACATTTTTTAGACTCTCTAAATATGAAAAACCATCGAGCTTACCTTCTCTAGGTTCATTAAAATTACATCGAAGGATTTTACCATCGTGTGTCTTATTAATCGCATTTGCATACCCGCGTCTTTGGCCTAATGCCGACTCCATGTTTCTCTCAACTGAACCATCTGAAGCATGCCTTATACACAATCCCTGTAGCACTTTGCCTCTGCGTCTTGACACCTTTGGCCCCTGGAGGATTTTTCTCGAGTGTCCTTTTCTTGGATATGTCCATTTTCCCTGAGCATCCTCATGTTATGTGCACTTGGAACTAGTATGTTTGCGACACTCAATTCCTCCTTTGTAACATAGCATTATTTTATGTTTTTTCCAAAATTATTGAAAAAGACAAAAAATTCAAATATACCCCAAAAAGAGGAAGGGAAAATTATTTTCTTTTTATTGGTAGAACAATGAGTCTCCCTTGGAAAAAGCACATCCTTCCATTTTTTCTTCAGGATCTGGTATTTAATATGACCTTAGGAAGTTGTTCTCGCTACATAGAGTTGCGTCCTCCTTCGTTTTGTTATTCTTCCAAACATATGGAGAGTTTGTGTTGCCTCCTACCTCGTGAACTTATGTCAATTCTATGCTTCCTGAGTCTCATCATTTGTCGTGCTATTGTCCAAGGGAATTTTTTACCAAGCCTGAGTTGACCCCTCTGCATTTTGTCTCTTGTGCTCATGCCCGACCATCCTCAAAGTCCAATCAAGTCTTTGTTTGAAATCGATGAATCCTTCAGCCTGATCATCAAGATTCTCTAGTCCATGACTGACAAGCCGTCGAAGACCTCTGGGTAGTGAAGTCGTAAACTCATATTACACTCCTACCCGAGTTTTGAAGATTTTGAAGTTGTTTCTCGAGATCTAAAGACCTCATCTCCAGCCATCAGGCCTTATCAGCTTCTAGAAGATGGATATTGTACATGTATATATTTTGATTTTGAGATGTAGATCTGATTTGTATTACTCATGGCTACACTTTATATAGTTATATGACATGGATCTATAGTGTATTTGATTGGTAGCCATGATTTTATTTCAATCCGAACATGGGTATGCCCGCCTCAGTGAGACAATTGTTATTTTGTAGATGGCACCTCCCGAATTCTGGTCCCTAGGCTCACCGGTTTGGTACGTTGATAAATATTGATAATGTATTTTGACCATCAAATGCTCTTCTAACCTCACACATTAGGGGGCATCTGTTATAACCCTAATTTTCACCAAGCATGCTTACCTAGCATCAGACCATCTCATATTCCTTCTTTTCCAAGCCACTACTGAACAACTCTTCTAAAAAACTCCATTTTTAAAGGCGCACGCACCCTGCTCCAATACAGCCCACGTGTATCTACAGTGTCCATGTTAGCTGACCCACAACAACCCACATGGACCTTCAGAAGAACGAAAAAAGGAAAGTTTCTAACATAACACATAACTTTGGGCAAGTTAACTAAACCGTTCAGCCATGCATGTCCTGACATCCGACCAAATACCTAGCTCCTTCTAGCCTATAAAATAAGGGGTAGGGGTCCCCTTTGAAAAGAGGAAAAAGATAGTAAAGAAACTCTACCCGAATTTGTATTCCCCTTTGCCCAAGATTATGCAACCATTTTGTGATTTCAATGAAGAAGAGAAGCAAGTGTGTTAGCAGTTGGTGCATAGTAAAAGAGGAGTCCAGGACCAGATTCATGGAGCAATGGTCAGCTTCATCATTGTAAGTTGCTTTAGTGAAGTTAATAATAAAGAAGTACTTTTCCCGTCCCACCATATGAGATTGTCATTATTGGAATATTGATTGTATGATTGATTAAATATCTAACCTGTTAGTTCATAGATCAAATGGATGTGGAGTTATTTGTTTGTCTTTATTGAATGCAGGTCAGTATTGGGAGGAGAGTTGCAGTCAAAGAACGACCAAGCGTGAAAAGGGATCGACATCAAACATGAAAAATAAGGTACGTCAACTTAATCTCTTGAGCATTGTATTTACATTTGAGTAATGGGGGTTTTGGCATGGGATGATGGTAAAAAGTAAGAATCTTTAGGTCATTTATGCACGCATAATAAAACCCTTAGTGCTAGTCTGTAGGAGGGATTTCCCACCCACAACAATCACTTTTTATTAATTCGTAATACCACTATCATTGTCGTCACTAATCCCTTTCAATATGTGTTAACAGGATGTGTCGTCAGTGGAAAAATCATTTGATGGATAGTTATCCTCCAAGAGTTTGACTTGGATTTCATTTCGACGAAATCTAAAAAGTCCTTGGTCTTCACAGAGTTAATCTTAGAACTGTTGGTAAAAAATGGTGATATTTTGCCTGAAGAGTCACTAATTAATGGAGATATTTTTCTTATTGCATCTTTAGACCCCTGGTATAGAGATATACTTGTGTATATTTAGACTTTAAAGTGACCCTCTTCTACTTCTCGCAATGAGCGTCGATGAATATGACACCAAGCACAAAACTATCTCATCCTCGATGACACTTTGTATCGTCAAGGTGTAGATTGCATTATTCGACAATGTATTACTCATGAAGAAGAAGCGATTTTTTTGAACGACTGTAACATCAGAGCATGTGGCAGTCATCTATTTTGGTTGGAAACAACCCAAAATATTCTTCGCGCATGATATTTCTAGCCCTCGTTAATCAAAGATTATGTTGAAGTGGTTAAGAAGTGTCCCTAGTGCTAGATATTGTTTCTAAAGATGCAGGCACACTCTGCTCCTATGTTTCTGGTCATTTTTTTCAGTCCCTTCACCAACTGGGGGATTTATTTCACTACATGTCACCCAACTTCTACCATGGGGCATAGCTATATCATCGTAGTAGTATACTACTTCACTAAGTGGGTCGATGATATGTCGACATTTAACAATGATGGGGAAACTATTTCCCTTTTCGTTTTTAATCAAATAGTATTTACATTCGATATCCTAAAGGACATTGTCACTGACCATGGAAGTCACTTCCAGAATAAAATGATGACTTAATTAACATCAAATATTTGGTTTAAATAGGAACACTCATCACCCTATTACCCACAAGTGAATGGTCGAGTAGAAGCTGTGAATAATTCTCTCAAGACAGATCTTCAACAGGCGATCAATTCGGCCAAATCAAATTGGCATTTGATTTTATATTCAACATTGTGGGCTTATCGAACTTATGTAAATACTGCTACTAATTTTTCACCTTTTAAACTCATCTATGGGATGGAAGCATTCTTACCCATTGAGCGTCATATCCCTTCTTTAAATATGGAAGTGGAACTATTTCCCGACACTACATTGCTTAAGGAACGTCTTTTATATCTCGAGCAACTCGATGAGTAGCGTCGTGATGTAGACTTGGTTAATGAGGCTCAAAAGAAATGATTAAAGTGTCAATATGATCGATCCGTTCTCCCTCATATTTTCTTCGAAGGTGATCTTGTCACGGTCTACAACCAAGACAAAAATCCTCTCAGGGAAGGAAAGTTCAAACCCATGTGGTTCATACCTTTCATCATGAAATAGGTCTTAGAAAATGGTTCTTAGTGTCTGGTTGATTTCGATGGAAATGACTTAGTGGAGCCTAGAAATGGGTTCTACCTTAAGAAGTACTACTGTTAGGTCAGTCACCTAGGTGTGGCATCTTGTATATTGTTGGCCCTTGACCAAGTTTTAAGGAAATATTGGTTGTGTTTGACCACTTTTGGGACTTCGACAGGCTGGTCGAAGATGGAGCACCCAGGTGTAGTTGAGATCATAGGATCTCACTCAGTTTGTGGGCTTTTGGACCCAGCAAAGGATTTACTAAGGTTTATGTAACGGGTTATGGGATGTCGGCCCATGGGTTTACCCATGTTTAGGCCTTTTTGTAAAAGTATATATAGGAAAGAATGTAATGTAGAAAGTACTAGTGACTAGTTGGCTTAGTGCAAGAGGTTGTAAGTTTCTTTGTGCAGATAGACTGTGTAAAGTATGTCTCTGTGATACTAAGGAGTTGGCTCTATGCCTTGACTGAATTTTGGGAAGGAGGATCTAGCGTGTTGTGCATAGATATCCTGTCCTTGGTGGAGTTGGCTCTGTGGATTTTTTCACAGGAGCAGATGAATGTAAGAAGATTGAATACTAATAAAGAAGAAGAAGAAGTTGGTGCATGTATCCCCCCACTGGGGTGAACCACGTATATCCTATGTCTTGATATGCTTTGTGATATGTGATTTATGATTCATGTTGTGTATTTTCTTAGTGTTGTTGTTATAGTGTATGATGAATTCATATGATGTTGTTTCTTAGTGCTTAAAGGTATTGTGAATGCTATATCTGAGCTAATGCTATGTGTGAAGTTATTGGAAGTGCTTGATCTTTATTGTTACTGCATTGTTCTCTAATAAGGATTTAACCTGCGATGTGAATGAGACTCATGAATTAATGCATGTTGTTCTCTAAGCGTTCTGCTAATTTTTGTAATCACATATCTGTGTCCCAACTTGGTTGTAGACACCTGAGTCCTTCAAACCCCCCTACCTCTACCTCGGGTGAGACTTCATCTACTTCACAGGTGTTTCCAAAAGGGTCGGTAGTTAGTGTTTTGTTGGTATGTTGTTGAAGCATTGAACCCTGGGTCTTCCCCTGTGACAACAAATGGTTCTGTTGTCAGGACCTGAAACTGTGATTGTTGGGAATTGAAGAAAAGAAAAAAAAAAAACTTTATGCGTACATCGGTTGTTGTAGTGCGCAGTATTCTACTTGGCTTGTGAAGCTCTGTGCTAAGAAATATCTTAAATCTTTGTTCTCTGGTAAGGGTAAGATAAGTGGAATTTTTTTTCTTCGAAAGTATGAGTCTATGTATGTTTGATATATTTTTTCCTAGTCTGAAAACTAGGGCACAGTTAGAAGAAAGAGTTGATCTGAATAAATTTTATAGAAATAGAGAAAGATATGTTATTCCTATGCAGAGAAAGAATTTTTGGACTAATAAGTGGATGCAAGAAGCTAGAAAGAATTTTTGTAGATTGCAGGTCCATCACGGTGATCCCACTACGCAGTACAGGAGAGGTTGGGGATCATTTAAAAGAAAGAGAGGATTGACATTGTGTTATAATTGCAGAAGATTGGGACATCTTGCTAAGGAATGACCTAGTATAGGTCCTATGTGTCTTTGTTGTAAAGCTATTGGTCATAAGGTTGATGATTTTCCAAGAATGATTGCTAAAGTTGAAAAGATGAACATGAGACAAGAAAACTCTGAAGAAAGTGAAGAGGCTAAGAGAATGTTGGGGAATCATAAAGAGAAAGAATTAGAGAATCTCAGACTATGTTAGTACAATTAAAAGAAGTAATGGAGGACAACAAAGATGTCAGTTTGTTAGAGATCTTGAAATAAAAACAATGCATAGTTACAAGGATAGAATACTTCGACATAGACTGTGTATTGGATGAAGAAACACATGTGAATATTATGTTAGAAAGAACTTGGGAAATTTTGGGAAAGCCTACTATGATACCTTCATTGGGAAGGATAGGCTTGTTTAAAGGAAATATGATAACCTTATGTGGAAGAGTTACTAATATACCTATGATTTCCCATGAAACATCAATAGAAGAGGACTTTGAATTATTAGGTTTGTTGAGAACAATGCCCCTTTTCCACTTTTATTAGGAAAGACTTGGATTGAGAAGGACCAAATCAAAAGGAAAGCAGAGGAGGAAGCTACAAAATAGAAAAAGAAAGAACTAAGGGACTTCATAGCCAGAAAAATAGAGTGACTAATAGAAGAACAATAGGATAATTCGAAGAAATAGAGGACCAGAGAATTAGTTGTCGAAGTTGAAAGAACACATGAAGGATTATAGACCCTGTCCATGAAAGAAACAAGTATAGCCACCCCGAAAATAGTAAGAGAAGGGACATTAGCCACAGAATCTATAAGAGCGCATCAATAGTGTGAAGTTCTTTCACCAGGAGAGAATAAGGATACAAATGGGAAGAGGATTCCAGAAATGATTAGAGAAGCTTAGATCACTGGACAGAAGGCTAGGAAGCTATATAGGAAGAAAGTTAAGCTGCAACAAGCTACAGAAAACAGAAGGAAGACTTCAGAGGAGGCCAATCTACATAACTTGAACCTCGTCGGAATAACATAACCACGCAGAATGGGAATTTGCCACGGCAAAGCAATATGACCGTTGGAGGTGCCCTGACCATTAGAATAATGCTCTGGAACGGCTAGAAACACAATTATTGACGGAAATATTGTCGTTGGATTGTTGGGAATGTGTCATAACTAACGGATTCACATTGATGGATGCATTCTTGCCTGTTGGAGGAATCTGTTATGACGCTTGCTTATTTAACCCATCGGACATTGCACCAGGACCACTTTTTTCTACCCGTAAATATCCAACCTAACAGAGAATCCATTGTTTCATGCTGTGATTTCTAGACCTCGCCATCCATTTGATTACCTCTCTTGTCCATTCGCCTACCCAATCTATTTGGTTACAAGTGTGAATTTTGGGCGAACATAGCACATTAGAGAAATCTATGGAGGAGATTCTCATGGAGTTCATGGTTGAAAGAGTTATATTTGTAGGAATACAAGCGTCGTCGACTGGAAGATTGCAAGCATCCCCATCGACTGGATGTCGTTCTAGTCGTACCTCTACTGAGAAGCGCAACAAGCTTCGCGATGATCTAGCTAACACGAAGCAGATCCTGTCGGTCCTGCTAGAGTACATACCACCTTTGGATGGCACGGTTAACCACGATAGTATCCCACATAAATTCGAGTATACGTTGATCACTGCATACATCCCGAAGGGGATACATGTAGTTGGACCCCAGTTAGGACACATTCCAGCTCTGAAGAACAACGATTTCAATCTTGGAGACGGGAATAACTACGCGATGCTTGCATTGCATAGGTATCTGATGAAGATGACTGGGAAGAAGTCACACATAGTCTCCCATCCATGGATAAAGGAGCTCGCACAGTCCATGATCTTGAATGTAATGAATATTCCTCACTTTGGTTGACATTAGGAGGTTAACGCTTGCGTTAAACTCCTCCTTTCGTGCTACCACGAAGGATATATGTGGCTCGAAAAGCATGTTACTTTGGATCTGATGCTGATCCACTTGATCATGGGGTTGAGCATGTAGGGACCAGACCCTCACCATTTCTACCCAGGGAATAATTTAGATCGCTCCCTGGCACAACGCATAAAGGAGGATTATGGAAATGTAGAAAAGGGAAAGCGAGGTTATAAGGTAGAATCCATCTAGGATGGCGTAGTGTGAATAGATTTTCATCTTATATGGCAAGCTCGTCAGAAAGAACTATCCAACACAGGTCACTGGATTCATAGTAGACCTCGCAAGGAAGTGTGTAGAAGGAATGCAAATGAACTGGGTGAGTTACCTCGTCAATGAGCTCGAGAAGGATTGTCTCGAAGCACAGGATCAAGGCTACAAATTCCATTTCAGTTGTTTAATGGTACTGATCGCATTTGTTGCTTGGAAGATGTCGGAAGGAGCGACATTTCCAGAAGTTGAGCCATCGGAGCCATTGGTCGCGAGGTTCTCTACCTTGTGGTATACGAATGACATGTTGAAGCAGTGGTAGTCAAACATTGTCTTCCATGCTTACTACCAGCAGCTGAAGTGTTCTATTGAAGAATTTCCACAAATGACCCTGAACACATTGCATTATTACATACCTCTAGTGAAGTTCCACGCAGATCGACACTTTATTTGTATCAGTCCGCGTAGGGATGAAAGAAAGGAGGAGTTGCAGTCCTATTATAAGCTGACTGATGAAGACATGGAAGAGATCACCAAAGAATGGCAAGCAGATTTCCTTGTACTAGTGGAAGATGCAGAACTCTCCAACCCTGACATCATCGAAATTCCCTTGGTCACCTGGGTTGAACATGATGGAAAGACTAGAGCGAATAAAAAGAAGAAAAAGGAGGAAGTGCAGAACATAGAAACTGATGAGGAGGACAACACCTAAGAGGAAAGTAGGCCTAACTCACTTGCAGGAGGAGGAGGAGACGAAGTGAACCAAGAAAAAGGAGGGGAAGAAGGATAAAAGCAAGACAAAGGAAAATTTACACTGCCGAAGGATCCCCCTATAGAGGTCGAAACATCGAAGAAAAGGAAGATTTCTCCATAGAAACCCTCAACAAGAAAGAAGACTCGTGCCAATAAGCCTCAGTTAAAGAATGTGCTCATAGTGGATGATGTCGATCTCATCATCGCAACCGTGGAGGATGCTTCAGAGGATATCTTGCAGAGACATGGAGTGAAGAAGGAGATGTTGTATGAAAGAATAGACAAGGATATGAAAGACATACAACAAGCCATCCATTCAAGTTGTGCAGTACCTACTGCACCTTCTTCATCGAAAATTGTATAATTGGTGGACGAGCCCACCCAATTATGAAGATTAGCAGATGCAACAGAGGCTTGACTTCAACGATTCTAAAAGGAAAAGGAACATGCTACAGAGGCCTTGAAGCAAGAAAAGGAGGAGGTCTTAGAGAAACTTCAAGTGTTGAAGAAGGAGAAAGATGAAATTTGGGCGAAGTTTGAGAAGAAGAATGCGAAGATATAGGAAGAAAAAGACCAGTTGCTCGCATAGCAGACTGTGGTCAAAGAAGCGGTAACTATTGGTCATGTTTGACCACTTTTGGGACTTCAACAAGTTGGTTGAAGATGGAGCACCCAGGCAGAGTTGAGATCATGGGATCTCACTCATTTTGTAGCCTTGTGGACCTAGCAAAGGCTTTACTAAGGTTTATGTAACGGGTTATGGGATGTCGGCCCATGGGTTTACCCATGTTTAGGCCTTTTTGTAAAAGTATATATAGGAAGGAATGTAATGTAGAAAGTACTAGTGACTAGTTTTCCTAGTGAAAGAGGTTGTAAGTTACTTTATGCAGACAGACTATGTAAAGTATGGCTCTGTGCTACTAAGGAGTTGGCTCTGTGACTTGACCTAATTTTGGGAAGGAGGATATAGTGCACTGCACACAGATCTCCTATCCTCAGCGGAGTTGGCTCTCTGGCTTTGTGCACAGGAGCAGATGAATGTAAGAAGATTGAATACTTATAAGGAATAAGAAGAATTTGGTGGACATAGCCCCCCACTGGGGTGAATCATGTATATCCTATGTCTTGATATGCTTTGTGCGATGTGATTTATGTGATTCATGTTATTTATTTGCTTTGTGATGTTGTTATAGTGTATGATGAATGCATATGATGTTGTTTCTTAGTGCTTAAAGGTATTGTGAATGTTATATATGTGCTAATGATATGTGCTAAGTGATTGGAAGTGCTTGATATTTATTGTTACTGTGATGTTCTATAATAAGGGTTTAACTTGCGATGTGAATGAGACTCGTGAATTAATGCATGTCATTGTCTAAGTGTTCTACTAAGTTTTGTAATCACATATCTGTGTCCCATATTGGTTGTAGACACCTGAGTCCTATAACCCCCCCTGCCTCTACATCGGGTGAGACTTCATCTACTTCACAGGTGTTGCCGAAAGGGCCAGTAGTTAGGGTTTTGTTGGTGCGTTGTTGAATCGTTGAACCCTGGGTCTGCCCCTGTGCCAACATATATATGTATAGTCTTTTATACATTTTTGTCTTTTTCATTTTATGTATGTGCAGTTATTTATGTCTTCCTTTTCATTATGGAATATGCCAAGTGAATCAGAGGTTTAATTCGGTTTTATAGACAGTGCTAGTCGACACAATTGGAGGCTTGCTTCCACAACTTGGGTGATTTTCACACGTGGAGGCTAGTTACTATCTTCTAGAGGTATTTGTATAAGTGATGCAACCAATAATGTTGTCAAGTATAGTGCAGTGATATAATTACTACGCGATGCTTTGTCACATGGTATTTATCATCTCCAGGTTTATTTAGATGCTCAATTGATTGTGTCCCAGTTAAATGGGGTTTACCGCATTTATGATCGCACTCTTCATCGACAATTCCTTAGGGTATGCCTATTAGAACGATCTTTTGATTATATTACTTATATTCATGTTCCTAGGAGATTTAATCATTTAACTAATACTCTAGCTAATCAATTTTTAGATTGGCATGTTTCTCACATGTAAAAGTAAAACACACACATACACATGTAAATACATTTGTAAAAAATGCCATCCATAAAATAGGAAAGATGTATACATATATGTGTGTGTGTGTTTGTGTGTGTGTGTCTATCTGTGTGTGTGTGTCCAAAAACAGTGTCATGAGTAGAAAGTGGGCATGAAAGCCTCAAAATTATTCGGTATACATCATTGGGCTTAAACCCTAAAAAATATAGTACGAAAAGTTCCCTTGGGACATAATTACTACAATGCTATATAAGGTATAGGCCTATTGGTCCTGCTGTAGTGGAAAAAAGTGTTTGCAGGACGCCATAATAACTGGACCCAGGTTCGAGGCACTACATGTGGTTGCATAGTCGGGGGAAGATACTTGATCTCGACCATAGGAACTGTACAAGTGAGAGAAGTGAAGTTCCTCTCTACTCGTCCTAGGAATCTATCATTCTCTCTGGTTGGGGGTCCTCTTGTAGTTGTTTCTCCTCCTGTTGTTGTTGGACCTTCCTCTGGTTGAGGACAACGCTTGGTCCTAACGAAGTATGTCAGTTGAAATGGTCCCACATTTGTATATAATAGAGCTTTAAATTAGTACTCTGACACACACATAAAAAGGATATATATAAAAAAAATTAAAAATTTAACTTTAAAAATGTGTTACATATATCGTCGCGCTCCTCACCAGGGGGCACAGGCATGTCAGGATCTCTAAGGAATATTATCCCTACATAGGGATAGTCCTCTATCACTGGAATGTAACGGGTCCACCAGTCAAAGAATTTATCATCAAAGGCTTCCTGGGTCCTTCCTCCACCCTGTCTAGGTAGCAAAACTTCCCACCATCACAATGTCGGGAAAGAGGCAATATGCTCTTGTACTGTATCTCTCTCGGGATGATATTAGGCACCCTCTCAAAGAGAAAGGAGCATAAAACGGTACCAAAATCGAAGTTCTTGTTTGTATTCCTACGACACTCTCTGGGCTATCTCTTCATGCATACTAGCATGGTAGTACTCCAATCAAACATGGTAGCCTCTAAACACTGGACTACACAGTGCATCTTTTCATGAGAGGCTTGATGGAGTGTTGTGGATCCCATAATATTCCCTATCATGAAAAAAATAATGTGAAGGGAGAGGCTGGTAATATTGTGAATCAGCACCTGCAAACCTAATTTCTCAGTACCAACCTCACAATACATATTGATGTAGTCATCAATGTTATATGGCCCCAGAGGAAAGGTCCTCAAGTTGAATAGTTCTCCTCTTATGGAGAGGTTGGTTAGGAAGTAAATGACCTCTGTATTCGAGGTCAGTGATTGACCCTCCATCATAAAATCCTCTCCATCAGGATGCCAATACTCCACTAGAGAATTGAGAAACCTCGGTTGTTCCCTCATGAATGGACACTAGAAAATTTTCCAAAAGCCACATTATTTTAGCGTAGCAATGGAAACAAGGTCCTCCTCAGCCAATACATCCAACTCTTCATGTTCCCTCTATATGCAGTGAACATACATCCTATCACATGCACAAGTCAGACAGGTTTTAGTCTTCACTTATTTAATTTGGAACTTCAAAGAGGTTGTACACAGATTGTCTTTAGGATAGTCACGTATGTACATGGGCTGATTATTACTCTGCATGCGTACATACATGGGTTGAGCATGGACATCCCACGTACACGCAGTCACGACCCTTTTTCAAGGGTGTGCCCCTCCTAAATACAAAATTAAATGTAAATTAATGAGCTAAAAAGAAAGAGGGGGTGATTTGTACTTACTTGTCCAAGTGTGAGGGTTTTTCATCCATCGTAGCTCTGGAAATTCATGTTTTGATCAAAGGGTTTTTTTACTTATTTTCTTAATTTCCAAATTGCAATGGTAAAAATGAGTTGTCCATCTCTATTTATAGACTCTTTTGGCTCTTTTTTTCCTAATTTGGTCCCCTTTTTCACTTTTTCTGGCTTGGTGGCTACTTGAGTTCTTTTTTGAGTTATCTTTCGGTCATTCTGATGGACTTGTCCTTTCATTTTGGTAATTTTTTGAGATGGGTTACACTCATATCGTCCCATGGTAAACATAATTTTTTCAACTTTTGCATATAGGTTAGGTTTTCACTCTCATATTTCTGCATATTTTTTTCTTTTCCTCTTTTCCATAGGATCTATCCCACGAAAGTGTGACATGGAACCTTCTATGCTGCTTTAGAAGTGTCGTAATTAGGTGGTGGAGCCTACATATACATGGATTCCCTAGGTAGATCCTTTGCTTCGTTTTGACATCCATGCTGTGAGTTTTGACTATAGACTTGGGAGTCCTTGTTAGTCCCTCCATGATTATATATTGAAGCCTCATTCTTCTTGATAATCATCATTCCTGGCCTTACCCATGAGACTCCCTAATGAGCACGGTTTGTTGTCTTTCAATATCGCTTTAAATTTCAAAAGCAACATCAAGTGATATTGTATTTATTCTTTTCGATCTCATCTGGATTACTTGAGAAAATTATCCCCCCTGGATTCTTCTTTAAGCCCTTTTTAGACTCAATAAAGTTGAAAAGATTGTTGAGAGATCTTGTTTCCCTTCACACTCGCCAGACTCAAATTTGAAGGCACATATGTCTGGAAGTAGTTTACCCCTTTTCGGTCCAAACGATTAATTGTACGAATAAAGGTATGCTCTAGGAACTTTAGTTCACTAGAAGAGTATTTCAGGCGTAAGTTTAACCCTTTTTCGAGCCTAAGGGACTAAATTTTCGAAAAAGGAACACTCCCCTTGGTTTTGGTTTATCTCTTTTTGGGGCCTTGGAGATTACTTACGAAAAAAGAACCCCCTCGGAGTCCATAGTTAAGCTCTTTTCAGACTCCCTAAATATGAAAAGATCACCGAGTGACCTTGTTCCTTTCACACTCGTTAAATTGGTTCAGTAAGAACATCTATTTGGCATGAGTTTAAACCTTTTTCCATCCAATAGATTATTTCGGAAAAAGGTATGCCTCGAGAGACTTGTCTCACCGGGATAGTTCTCCTCAGTTATATTTTATAATTTTTGGGGCTAAGCAGACTAAACCTAGAAAAAGGTTGTGATTCCATAGTTAATCTCTTTTCAGACTCCTTAAAATTGAAAATATTGTCGAGTGATCTTGTCTCAATCATACTCATTAAAATGGTATTGAAGAGAGGTATTTTCAACATAATTTTAACCATTTTCGAACCAACTAGAATAACTATGAAAAAGGAACTCCTTCCATTCTTCTTTTATCATTTTCTTAGAATCTCTAAATGTGAAAAAACCACTGAGCTTACCTTCTCTAGGCTTGTAAAAATTCACATGGAAGGAGTCTTGTTGTGTCATGCTTAATCACATTGTGGGTCTCATCTTTGTGTCTTTGGCCTAATGTCGGCTCCATGTTTCTCTCAATTGAACCTTTAAAATCATTCCTTATACGCAAGCCTTGCAAAACTTTTTCCCTTGCGATCTGACACCTTAAACCATGGAGTAATTTTACCCGAGTGTCTTTATCCTGCACATCTCTCCTTGCCTTGAGAATCAGTATGTTCCATGCACTTGGAACCATTTTTCTTGCCAGTGACACTCATTTCTCCTTTGTAATGTAGCATTATTTTGTTCTTTTTCAATCTCGTTAAAAATTTGAAAAAGACAAAAAAATCAAATATTCCAAAAAGAGGGGACGAGATATATCAATTCTTTTTTCAGCATCAATTCTTTTTGCTTGTTCTCCAATAATTGGGATCTAGTATGACCTTAGGAAGTTTTTCTCGCTACATAGAGATGTGTCCTCCTCCATTTGGTTACTCTTCCAAACATATGGAGAGTTTGAGGTGCCTCTTGCAACACAGACTTATGTCAATGTTACTCTTCCTGAGTCTGATCATATTTCTTTCTTTTTTCCAAGGGATGTTTTATCCAACCTGAGTCGGCCATTCTTCAGTTTGTCTCTTGAATTTCATGAGTAGGCCATCCCATGAGTCCAGTCAAGTATGGATTCAAAATCGACAAATTTTTGTGCCTGATGATCAAGATCCTCTAGTATTTCCCCGACGGTATGTCAAAGACCTCAAAGTAGTGAGTCTTGCAATCCTATTATACTCCTACCTGAGATGTTGAAGATCTTGAAGTTTTTTCTAGAGCTATGAAGTCCTCATCTCTAGCCACAGGTGTTGATGCTTCCTGAATATGCATATTATATTGTAATTGAATATCATTGAATGATTTTGAGATGTAGATCCATTGTGTGTTTCTCATGGATACACTTTATATAGACATTTCTATGACATGGATCTATAATGTACTTAATTGGGATCCATGATTAGTTCAACCCAAGCATGGGTATGCTCGCCTTGGAGAGATTATTATTGTTTTTCATATAGCAACCTCCCGAACTCTGGTCCCAGGCTCACTCGACTATGTGCCTTCCCACTGGTAAAGATATTGTAATGTGTTTCGGACATCAGTTTCTATTCTGACCTCACACATTAGGGGGCATCTGTTATAGCCTTAAAATTCCATACCTATGCATACATGGCATTGGCCTTTCTACTTGCACAATTTGCCAAATTATTGTTGAGGATATCTCTTTAAAAAACCATTTTTTGGAGCATGTATGTGCCCTGCTGCTCTACTTCATGCGTACATACACTAGTTGCATACTAGAAATCCTATGTACATATGCTAGATGCATACTAAAAAACCCGTTTTTACCTCCAAAAGTTGCAAAACATAAAAATTTGCAAGGAATTTGACAAAGTTTACTGGATATTGAGGGTTTCCCAACCAATTCACCCATTGTAGCCCATCCCCAAACCGAATAACTATCCTTTTGTCATATAAAAGGAGGTCTTGGGGTCCCATTCCAACATCAATCATTAGAACAAAGAAACTCTGCCAAAATCCCTTCCCCTTTTAGCCCAAACTTTGCAACTCTTTCTAAGATTTGGCCTCAACATTCCCCCTCCATCCCTCTCCCTATACAATCCCTTCCCTACTTTTCAATGAGATTAGCTTATTGTGAGAGGTATTATGGGAATGATGCACTTGGAGTAGTAGTAAGAGGAGCTTAGACCAGTTTCATGGAGCGTCTGCCAACGAGAAGGTTGTAACTTTTGTAGTCTTCACATCTGAATCAAAGAATTTTGTTTATGTCCCAAATATTGTGTTTTTGTGCTTATTTGATTAATGCATTCACATTTGTATATAAACCCTAACACTGATAAGTATAGATAGAATATATTGTAGCTTTGTTGTCTAAATTGTTTGCAGGTCAGCTTTGGGAGGAGACCAGCAGTCCAAGAAACTACAAAGGAGAAGGAGGTATACACCAGCCAAAAGGACCTAAGGTACACCCTCTTTTCCTTCTCTTATCATTTAAGGTCAGATTGTTTGGGCTAGTTTAGAAATAGGATTGTCTTTTAAAGGATATCAATGACCTTCCTATACTCTGACCTAGTATAGTAATAAGGGGATTTTCCCCACTAGCACTACAAAGTTAGATATACACTGGGAAGGAGGTATCCATGTGCAACGATTGGATTTTCTGAAGGTTTGATTCCACTTTCATTGATGTAGGAAGACGAGACATATCAAAAGGGATTGTCTTGAATTCACCTCTACGTATGATAATGTATCTAACACAAAGAAAATAATGCATACATCTCAGTTAGATGATTTGGATGTTGCAACCCTTATTGGTAAGTTGAATTCTTACATGCCTCAGTTAAGGAAGTACTTGTCATTATATGAGTTGAAACAATTTGATGATATTGATAATGAATTATTGGTTGTGGATAAAAATACTACTGTGTTTGAGCTTAATCAGTCTTGTTTGAATGATTTTTCTCTATCTCCCTCTATCAATTTAGAGAAGGATGGGGGGAATAATTTGGTGGTGAATGGTATCTTTGTTTCAGTTATGGAGGGGTTTGAACATAAGGATTTTCATGAAAACAAGGATATGCCAAAGGACCTATCTAGTCCTGGGTCTAAGGGGATTATAGTTTTTGGTAAACCCATTCTGTCAATTTTTTCAATTGAGGGGATTCCCTCCCTTACTAGGTCGGTGTTTTCTAAACCTTTGGGTGTCTTGGAGGCTTTCCCTTCGTTACCTTCTATGGATGATTGTTCCTTCACTTCTCCTATCCAATTGGTGGGAAATCATTCAGCTTCTTTTAAGGATTCCATCACTAAAATTCCTTCGAATACTTTTACAAGAAACAATTCCCCTAATCCGGATGATATTCCGATTACCTCTCACTGCCTCCCCAATGTCACTATTTGTAAGCCTAGAAAGGAAGTTCTTTCCTTTGTTTCTATGAATTCCAAGAAGTCTGGGATATGTATTAACCCTACAATTTTGTCATTGATTTCCATTAGTTTAACCCTTGATATATACTCTCCTTCACCTCCCTCCTCTTCCAGGATCCTTGGATAAATCCTACATTGTCCTACCACTTATAAATGATTATCTTGTCCTTTAATATTAGAGGGATGGGAGAATCCATGAAGAAATCCTCCCTGAAAATATTTTGTCTGAGTGTTAGAGTGTATGCAGTATTCTTACAAGAGACAATTTGTGATGAAGTGAAAGCTTCTAATATTTTTTTAAAACTATTCTCTGATTGGGAAGCTTGTGGCACAAATTGAGAAGGACTTTTGGGAGGACTCATGGTAGCTTGGAATCCCCTGCATGTAAATTTTAAACCCTTCTTACCCTCGGCTAGTATTTTAGTGGAAGGATCTATTACAGTTTTTTATCAGACCATTCCCATTATAAATTGCTATGCTCCATACTGTCAAAGACAAGACTTTTGGGATAGAGTGAGTTAGGAGGGTGTCTTGCCTTCCCCTTCTATAAATATTGGGGGAGACCTCAATTTCACACTTTCTATTGTCAAAGTTTGGGGAGCTAGGAATTGTATGGATCCACTGTCAGACTATTTTGGGTCTCTTTTCTTAGACTCAAAGCTTGTAGATATTCTCCCTAACAAATTACTTCCCACTTGGTCTAATGGGAGGGAGTGTTCTGCAAGTATATCCAAAAGTATCCATAGGTTCTTGATGGCATAAGAACTTTGTGAACTCCTATGGAAGTTCATATCTTGGGCTATAAGGTTTCACAAGATTTCTAAAAATGTAATTATTGTCTTAATACCATTTTTTGAAGGAACCAAAGGACTACTAGAAACATAAGTCTCTAAAACCTAATATTTTTTCCATAGATATTATTGTAGTAAATATCTAATTGTTTCCATGAGTCAATGAGACTATACACATCTAAACAAATTCTATATATAAATAATTCAAGAAAAAAACCATATTTTTAATAAATATAATCAATGTATTTTCAACATTGGGAAATTTGCATTTCCTAGTTTAGAACAACATAACAACACGATGAAGATGAAAATAAAAATAACATTGAAAACTATTGTCAATCGAATATATACATTTGAACAAGAAAAATGTTAATGCAAATATAAAAAATAATGACCAAATAGTTAATGGGAAGCATCTATTAATACAATATAAAAAGAAGACAACTATACAAGAATGCTTCAAGCATTCACCATACCATGAGTAAATCTAAGAATAAAGAAAACATATAACCACACTAGAACTTTTGTAGTAGACCTGAACTTGTATATTGTTGTCCTAGGCACCAGAAATTACTCAAGTTTTTCATGTCCTTTCCATGTATATGTGACCTTTCCTTCTTCAACATGCATATGTACACACCTTGGCCTACTACAACCCATGTATGTACACATCCTGGCCCACTACAACCCACATAATGCTTCAAAAAACCAATTTTTTTTGAACCTCTGAAACTTTCGTTGTCAAAATTCCTTGCTACCTCATACTTGTAGAACTTATGATGCGTCCATGAGTACTTGGAATGAAACTTTTACCAAAAACAGATATTCAATATGCTCAAAGGATTCACACTCATATGAGACCCTTGGTCTCTTATTTCTACTTCGCCAAGTAGCTTCTTCTAGGGGTTATTATCTAACCAACTTAACCCAACTTCCTTCTTTTAGGGCTAACCCACTTCTAACCACTTTGTCCACTTACAACCATTTTATCCACAAATAGTAAATTCTCCACTTATAGTTGCAACTAATTTATTTTTAATTATTTTATTTTTGCAACCACTTAGCCCATGAATAACCACTTGGACTGTTCAACTTCTTCTAGGAGCATCTAGATTAATTTGACTTCTTTAACCTTCTAGGGGATTCTAGACAACGCATGAGGGTTATCCAACTTCACATGGATATAAATCTCTAATCGTGAGGAGTTATGTGGCGTTCCACATATCACCAAAAATTGCATGACAAGCACTATCCATCTAGAATAGTATATCTTGCAAATTCACTGATATTCATTACATTATTTCTCAAACAAACTTGGGTTCCTTAACCACATTTATAGGATTTCTCAACCACCTAACCATTTGGACTTCACAAAGCGTCTTCCCGTGATGGATTTCACCATAAGGGGACCACTTTGGAGTTCATACATTTGGTACTTCCTATCAACCATGACAAGGAATCAATGATACAATGATACAACAATGATCAACCTTTACATTAATCCATCTACACATCAATCCATATAGAACATCAACCCATCATACATCAATGAAAACACATCACTATAAATCCATCTACACATCAATGACAACACATCAATATGACACAATTTTTCATCAACCCTTTGAAATCAATGACAACATAGTCTGAAAATCTCCCCCTTTGGCATTGATGGCAATACCA
>ML825805.1:35246-64743 GCA_009831015.1 Picea engelmannii | reverse complement strand
TGTGAATATTATGTTAGAAAGAACTTGGGAAATTTTGGGAAAGCCTACTATGATACCTTCATTGGGAAGGATAGGCTTGTTTAAAGGAAATATGATAACCTTATGTGGAAGAGTTACTAATATACCTATGATTTCCCATGAAACATCAATAGAAGAGGACTTTGAATTATTAGGTTTGTTGAGAACAATGCCCCTTTTCCACTTTTATTAGGAAAGACTTGGATTGAGAAGGACCAAATCAAAAGGAAAGCAGAGGAGGAAGCTACAAAATAGAAAAAGAAAGAACTAAGGGACTTCATAGCCAGAAAAATAGAGTGACTAATAGAAGAACAATAGGATAATTCGAAGAAATAGAGGACCAGAGAATTAGTTGTCGAAGTTGAAAGAACACATGAAGGATTATAGACCCTGTCCATGAAAGAAACAAGTATAGCCACCCCGAAAATAGTAAGAGAAGGGACATTAGCCACAGAATCTATAAGAGCGCATCAATAGTGTGAAGTTCTTTCACCAGGAGAGAATAAGGATACAAATGGGAAGAGGATTCCAGAAATGATTAGAGAAGCTTAGATCACTGGACAGAAGGCTAGGAAGCTATATAGGAAGAAAGTTAAGCTGCAACAAGCTACAGAAAACAGAAGGAAGACTTCAGAGGAGGCCAATCTACATAACTTGAACCTCGTCGGAATAACATAACCACGCAGAATGGGAATTTGCCACGGCAAAGCAATATGACCGTTGGAGGTGCCCTGACCATTAGAATAATGCTCTGGAACGGCTAGAAACACAATTATTGACGGAAATATTGTCGTTGGATTGTTGGGAATGTGTCATAACTAACGGATTCACATTGATGGATGCATTCTTGCCTGTTGGAGGAATCTGTTATGACGCTTGCTTATTTAACCCATCGGACATTGCACCAGGACCACTTTTTTCTACCCGTAAATATCCAACCTAACAGAGAATCCATTGTTTCATGCTGTGATTTCTAGACCTCGCCATCCATTTGATTACCTCTCTTGTCCATTCGCCTACCCAATCTATTTGGTTACAAGTGTGAATTTTGGGCGAACATAGCACATTAGAGAAATCTATGGAGGAGATTCTCATGGAGTTCATGGTTGAAAGAGTTATATTTGTAGGAATACAAGCGTCGTCGACTGGAAGATTGCAAGCATCCCCATCGACTGGATGTCGTTCTAGTCGTACCTCTACTGAGAAGCGCAACAAGCTTCGCGATGATCTAGCTAACACGAAGCAGATCCTGTCGGTCCTGCTAGAGTACATACCACCTTTGGATGGCACGGTTAACCACGATAGTATCCCACATAAATTCGAGTATACGTTGATCACTGCATACATCCCGAAGGGGATACATGTAGTTGGACCCCAGTTAGGACACATTCCAGCTCTGAAGAACAACGATTTCAATCTTGGAGACGGGAATAACTACGCGATGCTTGCATTGCATAGGTATCTGATGAAGATGACTGGGAAGAAGTCACACATAGTCTCCCATCCATGGATAAAGGAGCTCGCACAGTCCATGATCTTGAATGTAATGAATATTCCTCACTTTGGTTGACATTAGGAGGTTAACGCTTGCGTTAAACTCCTCCTTTCGTGCTACCACGAAGGATATATGTGGCTCGAAAAGCATGTTACTTTGGATCTGATGCTGATCCACTTGATCATGGGGTTGAGCATGTAGGGACCAGACCCTCACCATTTCTACCCAGGGAATAATTTAGATCGCTCCCTGGCACAACGCATAAAGGAGGATTATGGAAATGTAGAAAAGGGAAAGCGAGGTTATAAGGTAGAATCCATCTAGGATGGCGTAGTGTGAATAGATTTTCATCTTATATGGCAAGCTCGTCAGAAAGAACTATCCAACACAGGTCACTGGATTCATAGTAGACCTCGCAAGGAAGTGTGTAGAAGGAATGCAAATGAACTGGGTGAGTTACCTCGTCAATGAGCTCGAGAAGGATTGTCTCGAAGCACAGGATCAAGGCTACAAATTCCATTTCAGTTGTTTAATGGTACTGATCGCATTTGTTGCTTGGAAGATGTCGGAAGGAGCGACATTTCCAGAAGTTGAGCCATCGGAGCCATTGGTCGCGAGGTTCTCTACCTTGTGGTATACGAATGACATGTTGAAGCAGTGGTAGTCAAACATTGTCTTCCATGCTTACTACCAGCAGCTGAAGTGTTCTATTGAAGAATTTCCACAAATGACCCTGAACACATTGCATTATTACATACCTCTAGTGAAGTTCCACGCAGATCGACACTTTATTTGTATCAGTCCGCGTAGGGATGAAAGAAAGGAGGAGTTGCAGTCCTATTATAAGCTGACTGATGAAGACATGGAAGAGATCACCAAAGAATGGCAAGCAGATTTCCTTGTACTAGTGGAAGATGCAGAACTCTCCAACCCTGACATCATCGAAATTCCCTTGGTCACCTGGGTTGAACATGATGGAAAGACTAGAGCGAATAAAAAGAAGAAAAAGGAGGAAGTGCAGAACATAGAAACTGATGAGGAGGACAACACCTAAGAGGAAAGTAGGCCTAACTCACTTGCAGGAGGAGGAGGAGACGAAGTGAACCAAGAAAAAGGAGGGGAAGAAGGATAAAAGCAAGACAAAGGAAAATTTACACTGCCGAAGGATCCCCCTATAGAGGTCGAAACATCGAAGAAAAGGAAGATTTCTCCATAGAAACCCTCAACAAGAAAGAAGACTCGTGCCAATAAGCCTCAGTTAAAGAATGTGCTCATAGTGGATGATGTCGATCTCATCATCGCAACCGTGGAGGATGCTTCAGAGGATATCTTGCAGAGACATGGAGTGAAGAAGGAGATGTTGTATGAAAGAATAGACAAGGATATGAAAGACATACAACAAGCCATCCATTCAAGTTGTGCAGTACCTACTGCACCTTCTTCATCGAAAATTGTATAATTGGTGGACGAGCCCACCCAATTATGAAGATTAGCAGATGCAACAGAGGCTTGACTTCAACGATTCTAAAAGGAAAAGGAACATGCTACAGAGGCCTTGAAGCAAGAAAAGGAGGAGGTCTTAGAGAAACTTCAAGTGTTGAAGAAGGAGAAAGATGAAATTTGGGCGAAGTTTGAGAAGAAGAATGCGAAGATATAGGAAGAAAAAGACCAGTTGCTCGCATAGCAGACTGTGGTCAAAGAAGCGGTAACTATTGGTCATGTTTGACCACTTTTGGGACTTCAACAAGTTGGTTGAAGATGGAGCACCCAGGCAGAGTTGAGATCATGGGATCTCACTCATTTTGTAGCCTTGTGGACCTAGCAAAGGCTTTACTAAGGTTTATGTAACGGGTTATGGGATGTCGGCCCATGGGTTTACCCATGTTTAGGCCTTTTTGTAAAAGTATATATAGGAAGGAATGTAATGTAGAAAGTACTAGTGACTAGTTTTCCTAGTGAAAGAGGTTGTAAGTTACTTTATGCAGACAGACTATGTAAAGTATGGCTCTGTGCTACTAAGGAGTTGGCTCTGTGACTTGACCTAATTTTGGGAAGGAGGATATAGTGCACTGCACACAGATCTCCTATCCTCAGCGGAGTTGGCTCTCTGGCTTTGTGCACAGGAGCAGATGAATGTAAGAAGATTGAATACTTATAAGGAATAAGAAGAATTTGGTGGACATAGCCCCCCACTGGGGTGAATCATGTATATCCTATGTCTTGATATGCTTTGTGCGATGTGATTTATGTGATTCATGTTATTTATTTGCTTTGTGATGTTGTTATAGTGTATGATGAATGCATATGATGTTGTTTCTTAGTGCTTAAAGGTATTGTGAATGTTATATATGTGCTAATGATATGTGCTAAGTGATTGGAAGTGCTTGATATTTATTGTTACTGTGATGTTCTATAATAAGGGTTTAACTTGCGATGTGAATGAGACTCGTGAATTAATGCATGTCATTGTCTAAGTGTTCTACTAAGTTTTGTAATCACATATCTGTGTCCCATATTGGTTGTAGACACCTGAGTCCTATAACCCCCCCTGCCTCTACATCGGGTGAGACTTCATCTACTTCACAGGTGTTGCCGAAAGGGCCAGTAGTTAGGGTTTTGTTGGTGCGTTGTTGAATCGTTGAACCCTGGGTCTGCCCCTGTGCCAACATATATATGTATAGTCTTTTATACATTTTTGTCTTTTTCATTTTATGTATGTGCAGTTATTTATGTCTTCCTTTTCATTATGGAATATGCCAAGTGAATCAGAGGTTTAATTCGGTTTTATAGACAGTGCTAGTCGACACAATTGGAGGCTTGCTTCCACAACTTGGGTGATTTTCACACGTGGAGGCTAGTTACTATCTTCTAGAGGTATTTGTATAAGTGATGCAACCAATAATGTTGTCAAGTATAGTGCAGTGATATAATTACTACGCGATGCTTTGTCACATGGTATTTATCATCTCCAGGTTTATTTAGATGCTCAATTGATTGTGTCCCAGTTAAATGGGGTTTACCGCATTTATGATCGCACTCTTCATCGACAATTCCTTAGGGTATGCCTATTAGAACGATCTTTTGATTATATTACTTATATTCATGTTCCTAGGAGATTTAATCATTTAACTAATACTCTAGCTAATCAATTTTTAGATTGGCATGTTTCTCACATGTAAAAGTAAAACACACACATACACATGTAAATACATTTGTAAAAAATGCCATCCATAAAATAGGAAAGATGTATACATATATGTGTGTGTGTGTTTGTGTGTGTGTGTCTATCTGTGTGTGTGTGTCCAAAAACAGTGTCATGAGTAGAAAGTGGGCATGAAAGCCTCAAAATTATTCGGTATACATCATTGGGCTTAAACCCTAAAAAATATAGTACGAAAAGTTCCCTTGGGACATAATTACTACAATGCTATATAAGGTATAGGCCTATTGGTCCTGCTGTAGTGGAAAAAAGTGTTTGCAGGACGCCATAATAACTGGACCCAGGTTCGAGGCACTACATGTGGTTGCATAGTCGGGGGAAGATACTTGATCTCGACCATAGGAACTGTACAAGTGAGAGAAGTGAAGTTCCTCTCTACTCGTCCTAGGAATCTATCATTCTCTCTGGTTGGGGGTCCTCTTGTAGTTGTTTCTCCTCCTGTTGTTGTTGGACCTTCCTCTGGTTGAGGACAACGCTTGGTCCTAACGAAGTATGTCAGTTGAAATGGTCCCACATTTGTATATAATAGAGCTTTAAATTAGTACTCTGACACACACATAAAAAGGATATATATAAAAAAAATTAAAAATTTAACTTTAAAAATGTGTTACATATATCGTCGCGCTCCTCACCAGGGGGCACAGGCATGTCAGGATCTCTAAGGAATATTATCCCTACATAGGGATAGTCCTCTATCACTGGAATGTAACGGGTCCACCAGTCAAAGAATTTATCATCAAAGGCTTCCTGGGTCCTTCCTCCACCCTGTCTAGGTAGCAAAACTTCCCACCATCACAATGTCGGGAAAGAGGCAATATGCTCTTGTACTGTATCTCTCTCGGGATGATATTAGGCACCCTCTCAAAGAGAAAGGAGCATAAAACGGTACCAAAATCGAAGTTCTTGTTTGTATTCCTACGACACTCTCTGGGCTATCTCTTCATGCATACTAGCATGGTAGTACTCCAATCAAACATGGTAGCCTCTAAACACTGGACTACACAGTGCATCTTTTCATGAGAGGCTTGATGGAGTGTTGTGGATCCCATAATATTCCCTATCATGAAAAAAATAATGTGAAGGGAGAGGCTGGTAATATTGTGAATCAGCACCTGCAAACCTAATTTCTCAGTACCAACCTCACAATACATATTGATGTAGTCATCAATGTTATATGGCCCCAGAGGAAAGGTCCTCAAGTTGAATAGTTCTCCTCTTATGGAGAGGTTGGTTAGGA
The DNA here is from genome assembly GCA_009831015.1 of Picea engelmannii. Lineage (NCBI taxonomy): Eukaryota > Viridiplantae > Streptophyta > Pinopsida > Pinales > Pinaceae > Picea > Picea engelmannii. The sequence continues at coordinate 58,773 of ML825805.1, read as the reverse complement.
AGTAAATGACCTCTGTATTCGAGGTCAGTGATTGACCCTCCATCATAAAATCCTCTCCATCAGGATGCCAATACTCCACTAGAGAATTGAGAAACCTCGGTTGTTCCCTCATGAATGGACACTAGAAAATTTTCCAAAAGCCACATTATTTTAGCGTAGCAATGGAAACAAGGTCCTCCTCAGCCAATACATCCAACTCTTCATGTTCCCTCTATATGCAGTGAACATACATCCTATCACATGCACAAGTCAGACAGGTTTTAGTCTTCACTTATTTAATTTGGAACTTCAAAGAGGTTGTACACAGATTGTCTTTAGGATAGTCACGTATGTACATGGGCTGATTATTACTCTGCATGCGTACATACATGGGTTGAGCATGGACATCCCACGTACACGCAGTCACGACCCTTTTTCAAGGGTGTGCCCCTCCTAAATACAAAATTAAATGTAAATTAATGAGCTAAAAAGAAAGAGGGGGTGATTTGTACTTACTTGTCCAAGTGTGAGGGTTTTTCATCCATCGTAGCTCTGGAAATTCATGTTTTGATCAAAGGGTTTTTTTACTTATTTTCTTAATTTCCAAATTGCAATGGTAAAAATGAGTTGTCCATCTCTATTTATAGACTCTTTTGGCTCTTTTTTTCCTAATTTGGTCCCCTTTTTCACTTTTTCTGGCTTGGTGGCTACTTGAGTTCTTTTTTGAGTTATCTTTCGGTCATTCTGATGGACTTGTCCTTTCATTTTGGTAATTTTTTGAGATGGGTTACACTCATATCGTCCCATGGTAAACATAATTTTTTCAACTTTTGCATATAGGTTAGGTTTTCACTCTCATATTTCTGCATATTTTTTTCTTTTCCTCTTTTCCATAGGATCTATCCCACGAAAGTGTGACATGGAACCTTCTATGCTGCTTTAGAAGTGTCGTAATTAGGTGGTGGAGCCTACATATACATGGATTCCCTAGGTAGATCCTTTGCTTCGTTTTGACATCCATGCTGTGAGTTTTGACTATAGACTTGGGAGTCCTTGTTAGTCCCTCCATGATTATATATTGAAGCCTCATTCTTCTTGATAATCATCATTCCTGGCCTTACCCATGAGACTCCCTAATGAGCACGGTTTGTTGTCTTTCAATATCGCTTTAAATTTCAAAAGCAACATCAAGTGATATTGTATTTATTCTTTTCGATCTCATCTGGATTACTTGAGAAAATTATCCCCCCTGGATTCTTCTTTAAGCCCTTTTTAGACTCAATAAAGTTGAAAAGATTGTTGAGAGATCTTGTTTCCCTTCACACTCGCCAGACTCAAATTTGAAGGCACATATGTCTGGAAGTAGTTTACCCCTTTTCGGTCCAAACGATTAATTGTACGAATAAAGGTATGCTCTAGGAACTTTAGTTCACTAGAAGAGTATTTCAGGCGTAAGTTTAACCCTTTTTCGAGCCTAAGGGACTAAATTTTCGAAAAAGGAACACTCCCCTTGGTTTTGGTTTATCTCTTTTTGGGGCCTTGGAGATTACTTACGAAAAAAGAACCCCCTCGGAGTCCATAGTTAAGCTCTTTTCAGACTCCCTAAATATGAAAAGATCACCGAGTGACCTTGTTCCTTTCACACTCGTTAAATTGGTTCAGTAAGAACATCTATTTGGCATGAGTTTAAACCTTTTTCCATCCAATAGATTATTTCGGAAAAAGGTATGCCTCGAGAGACTTGTCTCACCGGGATAGTTCTCCTCAGTTATATTTTATAATTTTTGGGGCTAAGCAGACTAAACCTAGAAAAAGGTTGTGATTCCATAGTTAATCTCTTTTCAGACTCCTTAAAATTGAAAATATTGTCGAGTGATCTTGTCTCAATCATACTCATTAAAATGGTATTGAAGAGAGGTATTTTCAACATAATTTTAACCATTTTCGAACCAACTAGAATAACTATGAAAAAGGAACTCCTTCCATTCTTCTTTTATCATTTTCTTAGAATCTCTAAATGTGAAAAAACCACTGAGCTTACCTTCTCTAGGCTTGTAAAAATTCACATGGAAGGAGTCTTGTTGTGTCATGCTTAATCACATTGTGGGTCTCATCTTTGTGTCTTTGGCCTAATGTCGGCTCCATGTTTCTCTCAATTGAACCTTTAAAATCATTCCTTATACGCAAGCCTTGCAAAACTTTTTCCCTTGCGATCTGACACCTTAAACCATGGAGTAATTTTACCCGAGTGTCTTTATCCTGCACATCTCTCCTTGCCTTGAGAATCAGTATGTTCCATGCACTTGGAACCATTTTTCTTGCCAGTGACACTCATTTCTCCTTTGTAATGTAGCATTATTTTGTTCTTTTTCAATCTCGTTAAAAATTTGAAAAAGACAAAAAAATCAAATATTCCAAAAAGAGGGGACGAGATATATCAATTCTTTTTTCAGCATCAATTCTTTTTGCTTGTTCTCCAATAATTGGGATCTAGTATGACCTTAGGAAGTTTTTCTCGCTACATAGAGATGTGTCCTCCTCCATTTGGTTACTCTTCCAAACATATGGAGAGTTTGAGGTGCCTCTTGCAACACAGACTTATGTCAATGTTACTCTTCCTGAGTCTGATCATATTTCTTTCTTTTTTCCAAGGGATGTTTTATCCAACCTGAGTCGGCCATTCTTCAGTTTGTCTCTTGAATTTCATGAGTAGGCCATCCCATGAGTCCAGTCAAGTATGGATTCAAAATCGACAAATTTTTGTGCCTGATGATCAAGATCCTCTAGTATTTCCCCGACGGTATGTCAAAGACCTCAAAGTAGTGAGTCTTGCAATCCTATTATACTCCTACCTGAGATGTTGAAGATCTTGAAGTTTTTTCTAGAGCTATGAAGTCCTCATCTCTAGCCACAGGTGTTGATGCTTCCTGAATATGCATATTATATTGTAATTGAATATCATTGAATGATTTTGAGATGTAGATCCATTGTGTGTTTCTCATGGATACACTTTATATAGACATTTCTATGACATGGATCTATAATGTACTTAATTGGGATCCATGATTAGTTCAACCCAAGCATGGGTATGCTCGCCTTGGAGAGATTATTATTGTTTTTCATATAGCAACCTCCCGAACTCTGGTCCCAGGCTCACTCGACTATGTGCCTTCCCACTGGTAAAGATATTGTAATGTGTTTCGGACATCAGTTTCTATTCTGACCTCACACATTAGGGGGCATCTGTTATAGCCTTAAAATTCCATACCTATGCATACATGGCATTGGCCTTTCTACTTGCACAATTTGCCAAATTATTGTTGAGGATATCTCTTTAAAAAACCATTTTTTGGAGCATGTATGTGCCCTGCTGCTCTACTTCATGCGTACATACACTAGTTGCATACTAGAAATCCTATGTACATATGCTAGATGCATACTAAAAAACCCGTTTTTACCTCCAAAAGTTGCAAAACATAAAAATTTGCAAGGAATTTGACAAAGTTTACTGGATATTGAGGGTTTCCCAACCAATTCACCCATTGTAGCCCATCCCCAAACCGAATAACTATCCTTTTGTCATATAAAAGGAGGTCTTGGGGTCCCATTCCAACATCAATCATTAGAACAAAGAAACTCTGCCAAAATCCCTTCCCCTTTTAGCCCAAACTTTGCAACTCTTTCTAAGATTTGGCCTCAACATTCCCCCTCCATCCCTCTCCCTATACAATCCCTTCCCTACTTTTCAATGAGATTAGCTTATTGTGAGAGGTATTATGGGAATGATGCACTTGGAGTAGTAGTAAGAGGAGCTTAGACCAGTTTCATGGAGCGTCTGCCAACGAGAAGGTTGTAACTTTTGTAGTCTTCACATCTGAATCAAAGAATTTTGTTTATGTCCCAAATATTGTGTTTTTGTGCTTATTTGATTAATGCATTCACATTTGTATATAAACCCTAACACTGATAAGTATAGATAGAATATATTGTAGCTTTGTTGTCTAAATTGTTTGCAGGTCAGCTTTGGGAGGAGACCAGCAGTCCAAGAAACTACAAAGGAGAAGGAGGTATACACCAGCCAAAAGGACCTAAGGTACACCCTCTTTTCCTTCTCTTATCATTTAAGGTCAGATTGTTTGGGCTAGTTTAGAAATAGGATTGTCTTTTAAAGGATATCAATGACCTTCCTATACTCTGACCTAGTATAGTAATAAGGGGATTTTCCCCACTAGCACTACAAAGTTAGATATACACTGGGAAGGAGGTATCCATGTGCAACGATTGGATTTTCTGAAGGTTTGATTCCACTTTCATTGATGTAGGAAGACGAGACATATCAAAAGGGATTGTCTTGAATTCACCTCTACGTATGATAATGTATCTAACACAAAGAAAATAATGCATACATCTCAGTTAGATGATTTGGATGTTGCAACCCTTATTGGTAAGTTGAATTCTTACATGCCTCAGTTAAGGAAGTACTTGTCATTATATGAGTTGAAACAATTTGATGATATTGATAATGAATTATTGGTTGTGGATAAAAATACTACTGTGTTTGAGCTTAATCAGTCTTGTTTGAATGATTTTTCTCTATCTCCCTCTATCAATTTAGAGAAGGATGGGGGGAATAATTTGGTGGTGAATGGTATCTTTGTTTCAGTTATGGAGGGGTTTGAACATAAGGATTTTCATGAAAACAAGGATATGCCAAAGGACCTATCTAGTCCTGGGTCTAAGGGGATTATAGTTTTTGGTAAACCCATTCTGTCAATTTTTTCAATTGAGGGGATTCCCTCCCTTACTAGGTCGGTGTTTTCTAAACCTTTGGGTGTCTTGGAGGCTTTCCCTTCGTTACCTTCTATGGATGATTGTTCCTTCACTTCTCCTATCCAATTGGTGGGAAATCATTCAGCTTCTTTTAAGGATTCCATCACTAAAATTCCTTCGAATACTTTTACAAGAAACAATTCCCCTAATCCGGATGATATTCCGATTACCTCTCACTGCCTCCCCAATGTCACTATTTGTAAGCCTAGAAAGGAAGTTCTTTCCTTTGTTTCTATGAATTCCAAGAAGTCTGGGATATGTATTAACCCTACAATTTTGTCATTGATTTCCATTAGTTTAACCCTTGATATATACTCTCCTTCACCTCCCTCCTCTTCCAGGATCCTTGGATAAATCCTACATTGTCCTACCACTTATAAATGATTATCTTGTCCTTTAATATTAGAGGGATGGGAGAATCCATGAAGAAATCCTCCCTGAAAATATTTTGTCTGAGTGTTAGAGTGTATGCAGTATTCTTACAAGAGACAATTTGTGATGAAGTGAAAGCTTCTAATATTTTTTTAAAACTATTCTCTGATTGGGAAGCTTGTGGCACAAATTGAGAAGGACTTTTGGGAGGACTCATGGTAGCTTGGAATCCCCTGCATGTAAATTTTAAACCCTTCTTACCCTCGGCTAGTATTTTAGTGGAAGGATCTATTACAGTTTTTTATCAGACCATTCCCATTATAAATTGCTATGCTCCATACTGTCAAAGACAAGACTTTTGGGATAGAGTGAGTTAGGAGGGTGTCTTGCCTTCCCCTTCTATAAATATTGGGGGAGACCTCAATTTCACACTTTCTATTGTCAAAGTTTGGGGAGCTAGGAATTGTATGGATCCACTGTCAGACTATTTTGGGTCTCTTTTCTTAGACTCAAAGCTTGTAGATATTCTCCCTAACAAATTACTTCCCACTTGGTCTAATGGGAGGGAGTGTTCTGCAAGTATATCCAAAAGTATCCATAGGTTCTTGATGGCATAAGAACTTTGTGAACTCCTATGGAAGTTCATATCTTGGGCTATAAGGTTTCACAAGATTTCTAAAAATGTAATTATTGTCTTAATACCATTTTTTGAAGGAACCAAAGGACTACTAGAAACATAAGTCTCTAAAACCTAATATTTTTTCCATAGATATTATTGTAGTAAATATCTAATTGTTTCCATGAGTCAATGAGACTATACACATCTAAACAAATTCTATATATAAATAATTCAAGAAAAAAACCATATTTTTAATAAATATAATCAATGTATTTTCAACATTGGGAAATTTGCATTTCCTAGTTTAGAACAACATAACAACACGATGAAGATGAAAATAAAAATAACATTGAAAACTATTGTCAATCGAATATATACATTTGAACAAGAAAAATGTTAATGCAAATATAAAAAATAATGACCAAATAGTTAATGGGAAGCATCTATTAATACAATATAAAAAGAAGACAACTATACAAGAATGCTTCAAGCATTCACCATACCATGAGTAAATCTAAGAATAAAGAAAACATATAACCACACTAGAACTTTTGTAGTAGACCTGAACTTGTATATTGTTGTCCTAGGCACCAGAAATTACTCAAGTTTTTCATGTCCTTTCCATGTATATGTGACCTTTCCTTCTTCAACATGCATATGTACACACCTTGGCCTACTACAACCCATGTATGTACACATCCTGGCCCACTACAACCCACATAATGCTTCAAAAAACCAATTTTTTTTGAACCTCTGAAACTTTCGTTGTCAAAATTCCTTGCTACCTCATACTTGTAGAACTTATGATGCGTCCATGAGTACTTGGAATGAAACTTTTACCAAAAACAGATATTCAATATGCTCAAAGGATTCACACTCATATGAGACCCTTGGTCTCTTATTTCTACTTCGCCAAGTAGCTTCTTCTAGGGGTTATTATCTAACCAACTTAACCCAACTTCCTTCTTTTAGGGCTAACCCACTTCTAACCACTTTGTCCACTTACAACCATTTTATCCACAAATAGTAAATTCTCCACTTATAGTTGCAACTAATTTATTTTTAATTATTTTATTTTTGCAACCACTTAGCCCATGAATAACCACTTGGACTGTTCAACTTCTTCTAGGAGCATCTAGATTAATTTGACTTCTTTAACCTTCTAGGGGATTCTAGACAACGCATGAGGGTTATCCAACTTCACATGGATATAAATCTCTAATCGTGAGGAGTTATGTGGCGTTCCACATATCACCAAAAATTGCATGACAAGCACTATCCATCTAGAATAGTATATCTTGCAAATTCACTGATATTCATTACATTATTTCTCAAACAAACTTGGGTTCCTTAACCACATTTATAGGATTTCTCAACCACCTAACCATTTGGACTTCACAAAGCGTCTTCCCGTGATGGATTTCACCATAAGGGGACCACTTTGGAGTTCATACATTTGGTACTTCCTATCAACCATGACAAGGAATCAATGATACAATGATACAACAATGATCAACCTTTACATTAATCCATCTACACATCAATCCATATAGAACATCAACCCATCATACATCAATGAAAACACATCACTATAAATCCATCTACACATCAATGACAACACATCAATATGACACAATTTTTCATCAACCCTTTGAAATCAATGACAACATAGTCTGAAAATCTCCCCCTTTGGCATTGATGGCAATACCAGGATTAATGTCAACACTTAGACATGACAATGCTCATGCTCCCCCTATGATCATCACTCCTCATTAATGTTTCTATATCTCCCCCTTTGACATCAATGGAAAAGGGTGTATATCTCCTTAGGGCTTCTCCCCCTAATTGAAGTCTCTTTGGGGCTGCTCCCCCTATCTGCATATCCACCATATGAATGATCTATCCCCCTTTGTACAAGGAATATCACTCTGATGAAATGTTGGTAACATGGTTTCCAATCATATTTATCATCTCTCCACCTGGAATCATACATATATAACTAACCATGGGAAGAAGAATAAATCCCCATGTGGGTGTATCTCCCCCTATGTTCTCTACAATATGAACAATATGCTACCACTGTAATCTACAAATGTTTCTTCTCAAACAGAACATATATCCTGAGTGGGCCTAATGGTTAAGAAAATGTGTTTCCTCCTAAGAGGTCACAAGTTCAAATCCAGAGGGGGGTAGGGTATGTATACCTCCGTAGACTTTACCAGTCAAATCGTTGGGCGTAGGGGGTCCCTTGTCCCACAAACAAGGGGGTATCATACACTAATTTGGTGTGGCTTGGTCGTGACCTTAAAAATAGATTATTATTATTATTATTATCAACTACTCAAGAATGATCTCCTCTTCCTATGATGATCCTTGGACCTTTCCATGCATCAATCATCCAAACTCGAGCCATACCATACATCAAATGTATGTCAATCATACATACTATCTCATGCATCAATCATGAAGAAAAATATATTTAAAAAATGAATCATGAACAAAGCATCAACCATGTACATCATGTGCCATACTATGTGCCAACCATGCACAAAAACCATGTACATCAACAGCATAAAATATGCCATAAGATATCATCAATGGAGTGTATCAACCATATGCCAAGAACATCAACATCATTAACTGTATAGAATTCCAACCATGTGCCTCAAACAAATTTCATATCACTCATGATATGCCTCTACCATGAACCAAGTGCCACAAACCATGTGTCAAGAAATGTATCTCAACCATCACACATCAATCAATGAATCAACCAAGTGCCATAACAAGTGTCTCAACTATATCATCACATACACCATGTACCAAAGGATATGATAAACAAATAATACCAATGGTGTACTTTAACCACGTACTATCACCCACAATCATATGCCATATACCATATACAAGTGCATCAACCATGAACCAAACATGTATTACCACTTGAACCACAACAAGTGCATCAACCATGCACCAAACCTCATCAAGATGTACCACAATCAAGATGTTCCTCTAAAATTATATCAAACATATATGTCACATCAACCATAACTCATGTGACAATGATACTGCTAGCATGTGACTCTAACAAATAACCAAGTCAATGCCAATCATGCATCAAATATAGATCAATCTATGACTCATCAATGATGTAAAACATAACCACCTCATCAACTCATCAACTACATGTCCAAATATGTAGCTTAACCACATGACAAATACATGCACCAAGATATGACTCTAAAAATACAACACAAGATATGTCAATGGAGCTCACATATGTACCAATCATGTACTACAATAGATATTCCTCATAAACCATTCACTATAGAATGTACTAAGCTACCAATAGTTCCTCTAAACATGGACCAACAGTGTTCCTCAATAGATCAATGATACATATTTAGATAGCTTCACATGATAGTGATATATCTCATAAACAAAGTTCCATGGCATCACTGAGAAGGTACTCAACATAACCAACAATATATCTTATCAGAACTTGCATCAATCCACTCACTAAGGCTTGTACCATGCATCCAAAATAGGCCTCAACCACAAGCTTCAAAACTAAACCATATTTCATCATCATTCATTAATCAAACAAGCATATAATCATGAAAACCCGAAACAAACCATCTCATACCCTTCATAAACAAATTTATACAATCAAACCATGTTTCAACTCATCTGTACACCCCTCTTCATGAGGATTTTACTACATTTACACAATGTCATCACATATAGCTCATGTATGTATGTGAATTTTCTTCAGACAAACCACATATATACACAATTGTTCCCACAGGAGCCTGCATATGCCTTAGAAAATGTAAAACTTGAGCTTGCCTCATGGCTTCCATTCTATTCTGATTTCTCAATATTCTTCATCCACTTCTAAGAGTGTCCCAACTTCTCATAACTTGAGGTCTGAGCTTCCATATTTTCAACATTGTCTTCCTCCCTAGTTTCACGTTCTCTTCTTTCCATATTATGTGAAGCACTCCTCATTGATTGTCTCCTTGAATTTCAACAATATTGAGCATTATGGCCAAAGCCACTACATCTGTAACATCTCATGGTGTGACAATGTGCAGCAATGTGTCCCACTTGATTACATATCCAAAATCTTAGGATGTTATGGAATCTTCCAACATTTGTCCTTGCATAATGTCTACAATCCAAAGCTTTCTGACCATATTCATTACATGAGAAGCAATGACCATGGAAAACAAATTCATATCTTTTCCTTAGTGTCCACCTTGAAGGTGTCTCTCTTTTGAATTTACTTTGAGGTGTAAATATGACTTCTTGGTGTCTTCATTGCTCTGTTCTTTTGAAAGTTTCTTTTCTTTGTGTAGGTTCTAGACTTGTATATTTGCTTCCACTTTTTGAGAATGAAGGACTTAACTCATGCTTATCAGAAGTGCTATATTCAAGGTGTGTAGCTTCCTTGTTATATCAAAGACCTGATTCATCATTTGGTGATTTTTTATTATCCAAGATTATTGAGTTGTTCATGAACTTGATGTGAGTATTTGACTTCTCTACTTTCTTTCTGAGATCAACAATTTATGCTTCCAATTTATGGCATGATTCCTCCTTTTCTTTTACTTGATTCTTCAATAGTTCCTCTATCCTTTTGGCTTCTTCAATTTGGGTCTTCATATTGACATTAACTTCAATGATTTTGCTAAGCTCATCATCTACCTTCTTATTTTCTTCTGCTTGACTAATTATTTCATTCTTTATTCTTTTGATCTCTTCTTCTTTTTCTTCTAATTGAGTCTTTTCACTTTCTTCTTGTTCCTTGAGAATTTATTTTAGTGCCATTGTATGTCTTGGGTACTTTTCTAGTATTTTCTTAGTGTATTTTTAAAGATACTCAAAATAAGTTGAACTATTTCCTATTTCATATCTAACCTCATCCAACTCGGATAAAACTTTATCTTTAAGCTTCAACAAATCTTCATATTCATCTATAAGATAACTATTGGTTGATTCTACACAAAATACTTCTAGATCTTCTTCTTCATTTGGAGGAGAATATTCAACATCATCACACTTAGAATTATTGTGATTAGTATATTTTAGAGAGTCTTTACCTTCATTTTCCTTGATGGATTTGTCTTCTTTGTCTGGATATACCTTCTCTAGCTTCCTCCATAGGTCCTTGGTGGAGGTACACTTTCCTATGATTTCTTTGACAGAACCTGATATTCCATTCAAGATGGTCTTAAATGATACTGCATTATTCTTGTTTTCTGCAAATTTTGATCAATTCTTTGAGGGAATTGGTCCAGCGAAAACTGTATTCCAAACACTTGCTCCTTTTGCCTTGAAATTCCCTTTCATCTATGTAATCCATGTCGATTATAATGTCTCATCAAAGAGGGGAACTTCATCTGCATGGTCATCCATTTTTGTGTCCATGGATCTCCTTCAAGCTTGTAAGGCTTATGATGAAGGCCTTCTCTAATACCAATTGTTGGACAAACCGACCACACTCAGAGGCGGGGGGTGAATTAGTGTGAGGATATTTTTACACTTCTTTCAAAACTTTAGTTAGAAACCACTTCAAACATATTATTCATTTGTACTTAGATACTTCCATGTATCAATAACATTCGTGAATAATAAATAAAATTAAACCATCAACATAATGAACACAAGGAACAATTGATATATGTGTAATATTTTTGTATTATGTGTTACAGGAGACTACAATCTTAGGGTTTTATCAGCATCAACTGAAAATAGCAACAAATCCAATAGAGTACCAACTCTAAATACAAGACTTAGCTTGCATATCTCATCTCCAACTGAGATGTGAGAAATCCAACCCTTAAATACAAGACCCGGCTTATAAACAAAAAACAATCTTCCAACATGTATGCAACTTGTTTATACTGCATCCCACGTATGTACATGATCAACCTATACTGAAGTACTCATATGTATGCTCCCTTCTCTTTTTCCACCTGCATGCACCTTTAGAAAAATAGGGCATACATTCTTCTTCACTTCTGAAACTTTTCTGCCTCTATCACATCCACCAATAACCTGCCACTGCAACCAATCTATGTTATCCCAACCACAAAGAAATCTATATCATCCAACAACTTATGCATTTTCCTCATGCATACACCATTACAGAACATAGATATCTATCAACCATATCATAAAATAACCACTCAATGAACAACCCAACATATACCAGATCTAAACATCATAACAACCATACAAGAATGCTTTGATACTTCCCCATACCATGAGTAAATATAAGCATAAATACAACATATAACCATACTAGAACTTATGTAACAGATCTGAACCTATATATTATTGTCTTGGGAACTTGATTCAGACTTCATGACCTTGGCACCAACACTTACTCAAGTTTTTCATGTCCTTTCCATGTATACATGATGTTTCCTTCTTCAACATGTGTATGTATGTGCCCTGGCCTACTGCAATCCACGTATGTATGCATGTATCCCATTGCAACCCACGTACTACTTCATAAAACTAGGGTTTTATGAATCTTTGAATCTTTCGTTGTCAAACTTCCTTGCTACCTCATAATTACGGAACTTTAGATGGGTCCATGAGTACCTGGAATGAATCTTTCACCAAAAATAGATATTCAATATTATCAAAGGATTCACACTCATATGAGACCCTTTCTCTCATATTTATACTTCTCCAAGTAGCTTCTTCTAGGATTTATTATCTAACCAAATTAACTGAACTTCCTTCTTTTGGGGCTAACCCACTTCTAACCGCTTTTTCCACTTACAACCGTTTTATCCACAAATAGTAAATTATCCACTTCTAGTTGCAACTAATTTATTTTTAATTCTTTTCTTGTTGTTGAAAACACTTAACCCATGACTAACCGCTTTGACTGATCAACTTCTTCTAGGATATTCTAGAATAATTTGACTTCTTTGACCTTCTAGGGGATTCTAGACAACACATGAGGGTTCTCCAACTTCACATGGCCATAACTCTGTAACCATGAGGAGTTACGCGATGTTCCACATATCACCGAAAATGGAATGAGAAGCATTATCCATATAGAATAGTCTAACTTGAAAATTCATTAATCTTCATTACATTATTCCTAAAACAAACTTTAGTTCCCTAACCACACTTCTATGAATGCTCAACCACCTAACCATTTGGACTTTACAAGCATCTTCCCATGAGGGGTTTCACCATAAGGGGAGCAATTTGGAGTTCATCCATTTGGTACTTCCTATCAACCATGACAAGGCATCAATGATACAATGATACAAAAATTATCAACCTTTACATTAATCCATCTACACATCAATCCATATAGAAGATCAACCCATCATACATCATACATCAATGAAAACAAATCACTATCAATCCATATACACATCACTATGACACCATTTGGCATCAACCTTTTGACATCAATGACAACATAGTTTGAAAGATAAAATTTCCTACAACCATGACAGCGTAGAATGTATTTCATGTATCATTATTAAATAAATAGGTGCCTGACCCTAACCACATAATTGATTGGACTATGATTCAGGTGGAAAACAAAGGGGATTTTCAGGTGGAACCAGTAAGCATCATGGACCGAAAATTCAAAGTGATCTAGAAAGAAACCATAGGGATGTTAAAAGTTCAATGGACCTTCTATGGTCCTGAATATGCAACATGGGAGCATAAGGAAAATATGTAGGAGGAATACCCACATAGTTTTGCCAATTTTGAAGAAAATATAAGTTAAAAATGCAAGACTCCATTTTTTAGCAGCTAGGTTCTGATACCACATCTCATAAATTCTTGGTCACCTATGATAATAATATCCTTGATAAAATAATGGTGAATCTTGATGGACTAAGGGTAGTGGAGGTGGTGCATTCCTTGGGTGAACAATATGAGAAGAATGAGAGATTATGGTTGGGATTGCTGTTGGAGGGTAAAAAGAAATTGTAAAATTTTGCTTTATTTTTCTGAATATCGTGATGTAAATGTGTATATGTATTTTGGCATGGTGTTGTGCATAGAGGATGATGAATAATTATAGGGGAGGGATAATGTAACATCCCCACTATAATCCCCATTTTAATTAATGCATGATGTATATGTGAATGTGGCTATGGCAAGCGATGTAATATATGAATTATTTATATGATTTTAATAAAAGTAATGTGATGCCAACTACAAGGAATATGGAGAGAGATGTGGGTTGAGTTTTCCACAAGAGAAGAGAGTGTCTAAGAGGGGTCCAAGGGTGGGGGGGGGATTAATTATGGGTATTAATTTATCCCATTTTCCTAAATGTTATTATCATTGGGGTTAACTTCTAATTTTTGAGTGTATGAGAGCCCAATCATTAAAAATCATGTAAGATGGTGGGTGTGGGAGTCACATACTATAGTTATTGCAAGCATAGGGATGAAGCATAATCATCATTGGTTAGAGTGAGTAGTGAATTGTCTTGGGAAAATAGAGGAAATTTGTATGGAGAAATTAGGTATATTTTCACATTGAGTTCAGAAGAATGTTGGAGAGTTTTAGAGATAGAAATTCATGAAGAGCTAGGTTTCCAGGCCTGAAGTGTGAAATCCTGAGTGATTTGCACTGTAAAAAAAAGTGTTGGTTGTTGGTTGTTGGTAGTTTTATTGGCAGTGAGTTTGGTTTAGTTCCCATCATAGAGATTCATCGTTATTTGTACCTGAGAGACCCTAATAAATGAATGAGACTTCCAATGGATTGAGACCATTGAATGGGTACATTCCTTGGGTTGGGAAGGTTAAGAGGGAGAGAGATGAAGGAAATTTGAGATATTTTGAAGCAGACCACATGCCCTCAGGCCGAGATCCGCACAGTATCTTCACTAAAACCACGCCAAGGGTTAATCAAACCCTTTGTTTGAGCCACAAAGGACTTCGGGTTTCAGGAGTTAGAGAGTCCCGATATATCCCACGACTCTTGATAAATGTCGAAACGTGAATCATCAACCGGGGTTGACTGCTCCAATGCACACCACCTATTGCCACTAAATTTGGATTTTCGGGACTTGAGAGAATGACCCAACAATCGTTCCTCTTGCCTTATGTTTCCCCGAATTCTGAAATACCAGAATGCCGAAATGGGCTCAACATCCCATGGAATGCATGATCAATGGCCTTTCGGGACTCCACATACCAGGAGTTTGTGATTCTCGATCCCAACTCACTCGCCGTGCAAATTCCCGAATTCTGGAATAGCGACCCCTTTTTGGGATTTTGCGTACCGGGAGTTTGAAACTCTCGGTTCCAAAAATCACTTGTCTCTTCTACTTCCCATACCCTGGAAAGTTGAAATGCCGAAATTCCACTCTGATGACACTTCATGTTTTGCGACTTTGGGGTTTTCAATGCAAAGCACCCTAGCTCCTTATCATCAATATTTCTGAAATATCGAACCCTGAAATGCTGAAATGTCGATGTTTCACACCAAAGGTACGTCGCATTTCGCGACTTCGGGATTTTCAATGCTAAGGTCCTGGTTCCTTGTCATCGAGATTTTCGGTGTGCTGAACTCTGAAATATCAAAATTCTGAAATGATCTGACGGCTCAAACAGACCATGATCAACGGTCCACATTGATTCTTGATGTCAGGGTGGCAGATTCGTCCAACTCCTAACCACCTCACAGCTCCTCTGGATATGACGGTCCTCACGACTTCGAGATTTCTCCATGGATAATTCTGACCACCAGATGCACTCCCCAAGGACTTTTGTCCCAACGAATCGACATTCTCCCTCCTGAATTTAACTTCTATGAGACGATTTCGGCCTTGTCTCCCTTTGAACAATTCAAAGTTTAAATCCCTCCTGAGCTTTCACTTATAAACTCGAGCTTCCAAAATGATCCCTGCTCGCACTCCTTGCGGAAAACCTTCAAATAAACTCTGGTTATTTGGATCTCTGACCCTGTGCACTCCTTGCAATAGTGGTCCTTCAACCTCCCTTTTGGATTTATAGAATCTGAGGCTTCGATTGGCCTGCACACACCTTACACGGCTCTGTGCTTCACCTGCACTTCAGCTGGTATGATAACAATGGTATCTCTCCTGAGCTTTCTGAGATAAAACTCAAACCCTCGTCAACACACACCTTGCAGACGTTCACTGCACTCCTTACAGAAATTCTTAGGAAGAGAAACAATTGAAACTCATTCTTCTCCTCTCACAGACTTCATACATTCAACATGAAATCACACACAACACATCATTGAAACAAATGCATACATAGAAACAAAGCAATTGTAAACATACCATTCAACAAATGTAAACAGTAAGCATCATAACACCATGAAAATTGAGTCAAAGCTTCATATATTAACTCAAATGCTCATGTACATGGGTTCTTCTCTACAACTCTCTGTTATAGCTCTACAACTTATGAATTCTGAATGATCATCCCAAGATTACAATGATACAAGGGTGAGAGTGTCTATATTCATTTTCCCTCCTATACTTCTAAAACTGTCTAATCTAACATTCATATCTACCTACTCTACATTAACAGTCTTAAATTCCTATTACATCTAACAAACGGGAGTGACTCCTCTGTATCTGTTCATATCTCCAAGACATAAATGTAAGTATGCCTTTTCCTAGCTATTACATTAATGCTTCAAATTTCAAAAAAAATTAAAAATATTTCATAAAAACGTGCTCCTTTTTCCCATCCGTGCATCCATCTGTCTCCTGCGTTTACGTTGCTCGCTTGGCTGGCTGCTTACGATGCTCCTGCATCATACTCCCTTGCTTGAAAATTTTCATGAACTCCTGTTCATGAGCTCTTGCACAATCTTTCCATGCTTTTGAATTGCTGCTTCATCCTCCCAACTAGCATCTTCAACTGGATGTCCCTTCCATTTGACCAAGTATTCAAAAAACTCTTTTCTCCTGGTCTTTTTTCTAACCCTTTTGTCAATTATGCTTTCCATCTATGGCTCTACATCTATAGGCATTTGTTTTTTCCATTGAACCTCTTTTTGTTCCTCCTCTATTCCTGATTCTTCAGCTTTGTAAGGATACAAATCTGCAACATTGAATATTAGTGAGATTCCGACCCCATCGGGTAATTCAATATCATATGCGTTTGCCCCAAATTTTCTTATGACCTTGCACAGTCCAATCTTTTTCATCTTCAACTTATTATATGTTCCCCTTGGGAACCTTTCCTTCCTCAAATGCATAAGAACCAAATCACCAACTTCAAATTGAAGTTCTCGCATGTGTTGATCTGCTCTCCGCTTGTATTCTTGACTTGAAATCTACAATCACTCCTTAACTTGGCTGTGAATCTCCTTCATTCCTTCTGCAAAGTCCTCTGCACTAGCACTCCTGAATTCATTTTGTTCTGAATATTTCAATTCAGAAACTCCTCTTGGTTGCATTCCATATACAATCTGGAATGGACTCTGCCCTGTGATTCTATTGAGTGAATCATTGTAAGAGAATTCCACCTGTGGTAGAATGTGATCCCATTGACTGTGGTGTTCAGTCACCAAGCTTCTTAACAAATCTCCCAAGCTCCTGTTCATGACTTCTGTCTGTCCATCCGTATGAGGATGATATGTTGAGCTAAAAGACAAACTTGTCCCTAACTTCTTCCATAAGGTCCTCCAGAAATGACCTATGAATTTGTTATCTCGATCAGACACGATACTCTTTGGCAAGCCGTGGAGTCTGACGACTTCCTTGAAAAATAGGTTCGCAATATGAGTTGCGTCACTGGTTTTCTGGCATGGTATGAAATGTGCCATTTTTGAAAATCTGTCGACTACCACAAAGATTGAATCATATCCTCTTTGTGTTCTTGGCAATCCCAATATGAAATCCATGCTTACTGCATCCCACAGTCTTTCAGGTATGGGTAATGGTTGATATAACCCTATATTCTGCCTTTTTCCTTTCGTGTGCTGGCAAATTCTGCACCTGTCCACAAATTTATTGACATTTGTCCTCATCCCTGGCCAAAAATATGAGGCATTCAACTTTGAGAACGTTTTATCATGATTGAAATGTCTGGCCAATCCCCCACTATGTTTTTCCTTCAGCAGGTTCTCCCTCATGGAGCACTTCAGAATACATAGTTGATTTCCCCTAACAATAATCCATCCTGGATCATGTATTCATCCCATTGGCTTTTGTCCCTGAGAATTGGATTCTCAGATGCCTCATATGCCTCTTTAAAATCTGGGTCATTCTTGTACATTTCCTTGAGGTTATCAAAGCCCAAAGTATTGACTCTGAATTCCTGCATAAGCAAACATTTCCTGCTCAAAGCATCAACAACTTTGTTAGCAATTCCAGAAATATGCTTAATCACAAAAGTAAAATTTTGCATGATTTCAACCCATTTAGCATGTTTTTGGTTCAACTTTTCCTGTCGAGTTATGAATTGTAAAGCGTGATTATTTCTATACAAAACAAACTCCTTGGGAACCAAATAGTGTCTCCATTTCTTCAGTGCTTGTATGACTGCATAAAATTCCTTGTCATATGTGGAGTACTTAATCTTTGCTTCATTTAGTTTTTCACTGAAGTATGCGATCATCCTGTCATCTTGGCTCAAGACTGCATTGCAAGTCCACTCGCGTCACACCTGACCTGGAATGTCTTACTGAAATCTGGAAAAACCAGAATTGGTTGCTCAATGATCTTCTTCTTCAGCAGATTGAAGCTCTTCGCTGCTTCCTCCATCCAGTGAAAAGATTTATGTCTTTTCTTCACCGTATCCATCATTGGTGTACTAATTCCACTGAAGCTTCAGATGAATTTCTTGTAGAAGCTAGACAAACCAAGGAAGCTTTGAACTTTAAACACGCTCTTCGGCGATGGCCAATTCTTAATCACCTTTATCTTTTCTAGATCCATCTTCAACTCATTTACAGAGATAACAAAACCCAAATAAATGAGTTTGTCCTCATAAATGACGATTTCTTCATATTGATCAGCAATTTCTCCTACTATATTCTCCTCATTACTGCAACTAAATGCTTTAAGTGTTCTGCTTATGTTTTGCTGAAAATTAGTATATCATCAAGATATACAATGACAAATTTCCCCATGAAATCCTTCAGGACTTCATTTATCAACCTCATGAAAGTAATGGGCACATTCGTTAAGCCAAATGGCATGACAAGCCATTCATATAGCCCCTCATTCATCTTGAATGTTGTCTTCCATTCATCACCTTCTCTCATCCTAATTTGATGATACCCGCTTTTCAACTCAATCATTGAAAAAAAAAATTCTCCACTCAAGCAATCCATCAAGTCATCCATCCTTGGTAATGGAATTATGTATCTGATGGTAACATTATTGATTTCCCTTGAGTCTATACACATTCTCCAGCCTCCATCTTTCTTTGGGTTGAGCACTGTCGGAACAACACATGGACTCAAGTTCTCTCGAATCAATCCTTTGTCCATTAAGTCCTGGACCTGTCTCTTAACTTCTTCATTTTCTTACGACGTCAACCGATATGTTTCTTTGTTCAGAAAACTGGCTCCAGGTATAAGATCGATGTGATGACTTATACTCCTGATAGGTGGCAACGAACAAGGTAGTTTTCCACTACTATATCAGCAAACTCTTCCAGCAACTCCTGGATTTCTTTTGGTATATCATCTATTATCATAGTGGTCAAAACATTTTTGGGCTTCCTGACCACAATAAATTGTGTGTCTTCCTTCTTCTTAACCTCATCAAGAAGTTCCTTCCCACTCATGAGAGGTACAGTGTTGCTCATCTCTGTTTTCACCTCTTTATCCTTAATCGGCAGCAACATGTGAGTCCTACCATTTTTTCTCCAAGGTGTACGTGTTATTCCTCCCATCATGAACTACGTTTATGTCATATTGCCATGGTCTACCCAAAAATAGATGAGAAACATCCATGGGAATAATATCACATAATATTTCATCTTTATATCCTCCTATTTTAAATTCTACTAAACATTGTTTAGTGACATTTACCTGATGTCCTTTTTATAGCCACGAAACTCTGTATGGGCTTGGATGTACAACAGTCTCTAGCTCCATCTTTTCTACCATCTCTGTAGATACAATATTGTTTGTGATACTACTATCCACTATGACCTTGCATACTCTATCTTTAGTTTTGAAAGAAGTCTGAAACAGACTGTTTCTTTGGGCTGGGTTCTCTGCCTCCTTCTCCAGCTTCAAGAAAACTTTTCTCATCATCAAAGATCTTTCATCCTCAGCGTCTTCTACCTCAACATTCCTTCCTTGAGCTTAGACAATGTGAGTTCCACTAGCATCTTTCTTCCTATCTGGACACTCATAGGATTTATGTCCGATTTTCCATAGACAAAGCATTTCACTTCACCTCCTTTGCCTCTTCCTCTTCCTCTGGCTCGAGGAAAAGTATTTCTATCAGCATACTGCCTTCCTTGTGAGCTTCCTCCCCTCTCAAGTTGAGGTTGAGGTTTCTTTCCCTTTTATTTAGGTCTCTGAATCCTGTCTTGGGCAATTTTTTTGCTTTCGGCTCAGCTTCTCTTCAGGTTTCAGAGCTATTTGATAATCATATTCCACATTTCGGATGGTCATCATGCTCATCTCATCTTAGATGTCATATCGTAGACCATTCATGTACTTGAAAACTTTTTCATCATCGCTTTCCCAATGACCTTCTCTGATGTTTATCTTGTAGAATTCTTCAGTGTATTCTTTCACTGACATCAGCTTCTATCTCAAATTTTTCATCCTCCGAAACAGAGTGATTTGATAATACTTGGGTATAAATTTGGCTTTCTTTTTTGCAACCATTCTATCCCATCTTTTGATTTTCTTCTTTCCCTTGCAGCGTCTGTCAGCCTGTAGTTCATCCCACCATAGTGTTGCATGCCCTTTAAGTCTAGTGACGACATGTTTGACTTTCTTATCTTCCTCGACATCCTCATAGTTGAAGTATTTGTCTAGAGCCCTAATCCAGTCTAGAAGTTCTTCAACATCCAAGTTTTCTTCGTACACTGGAATGTCCATTTTTGTTCTAGCACCTATCCTAGCAACAACCCTGAATAGGAATTCATCTGCAACATCTTCAATTGCTACTTCTTCTCCTCCATTTCCAACTTCATTTTCACTTTCAGCCTCGCTGATATCCCCAACGTCAACTCTGCGCCTCTGTGTTGTCTCCATAGCATCAAGTCTGGCACGTAACTCACCCATTTCTCTTTCCACTGCTGGATCAGGCATTGTCCTATCTCTTCTTCTCGACAACATGGATGAAATTTTTTCTCTTTTCTCTCTGCTACAAAAAGAAAAGAATTTGTTCTGGGCTTTGATACCACACTGACACAGACCCCCTGCCCTCGGGTCGAGATCCGCACAGGATCTTCACTAAAACCACGCCAAGGTTTAATCAAACCCTTTGTTTGAGCCACAAAGGACTTCGGGTTTCGAGAGTTGGAGAGTCCCGATATATCCCACAGCTCTTGATAAATGTCGAAACGTGAATCATCAACAGGGGTTGACCGCTCCAACGCACACCACATGTTGCCACTAAATTTGGCTTTTCGGGACTTGAGCGAGTGACCCAACAATCATTCCTCTTGCCTTATGTTTCCCTGAATTCCAAAATACTAGAATGTTGAAATGGGCTCAACGTCCCATGGAATGCGTTATCAATGTCCTTTTGGGACTCCGTGAACCGAGATTTCGCAATTATCGATCCCAACTCACTCGCCGCGCCAATTCCTGAATTCTAAAATAGCGACCCCTTTTTCGAGATTTTGTGTACTGGGATTTTGAAACTCTTGGTTCCAAAAATCACTTGTCTCTTATACTTCCCGGACCCCGGAAAGCCAAAATGTTGAAATTCCACTCCGATCACACTTCGTGCTTCGTGACTTCAGGGTTTTCAATGCAAATCACCCCAACTCCTTCTCATCAAGATTTATGAAATGTTGAACCCTGAAATGCTGAAATGCCAATGTTTCACACCAAAGGTATGTCACGTTTCATGACTTTGGGATTTTCAATGCTAAGGTCTCGGTTCCTTGTCATCGAGATTTTCGGTGTGTCGAACTCTAAAATACTGAAATTCTGAAATGATATGATGGCTCAGACAGACCACGATTGACAGCTCAGACAGACCACGTTCAATAGTCCATGTTGATTATTGATGTCATGGTGGAAGATCCGCCCAACTCCTAACCACCTCACAGCTCCTCTAGATCTGACGGTCCTCACGACTTCGCGAGTTCTCCACAGAGAATTCTGACCACCAGATGCACTCCTCAAGGACTTTTGTCTCAATGACTCGGTGTTCTCCCTCCTGAATTTAACTTCTATGAGACGATTTCAGCCCCATCTCCCTTTGAACACTACAAAGGTTAAATCCCTTATGAGCTTTCACTTATAAACTCGAGCTTCCAAAATGATCCATGCTCGCACTCCTTGCATAAAACCTTCAAATAACCTCTGGTTATTTGGATCTTCGACCCTATGCACTCCTTGCAACAGTGGTCCTTCAACCTCCCTTATGGATTTATAAAATTTGAGTCTTCGACTGGCCTGCGCACACCTTGCACGACTATGTGCTTCACCTACACTTCATCTGGTACGAGAACAATGGTATCTCTCCTGAGATTTTTGAGATAAAACTTAGACCCTCGTCAACGCACACCTTGCGGACGTTCACTGCACTCCTTACAGGAATTCTCAGGAAGAGAAACAATTGAAACTCATTCTTCTCCTCTCACAGACTTCATACATTCAACATGAAATCACACACAACACAACATTGAAACAAATGCATACAGAGAAAAAAAAAATTGTAAACATACCATTCAACAAATGTAAACAGTAAGCATCATAACACCATGAAAATTGAGTCAAAGCTTCATATATTAACTCAAATTCTCCTGTACATGGGTTCTTCTCTACAAATCTACAACTTATGAATTCTGAATGATCATCCCAAGATTACAATGATACAAGGGTGAGGGTGTCTATATTCATTTTCCCTCCTATGCTCCTAAAACTGTCTAATCTAACATTCATATCTACCTACTTTACATCAACAGTCTTAAATGCCTATTACATCCGACAGACGGGAGTGACTCCTCTGGATCTGTTCATATCTCCAAGACATAAATGTAAGTACTCATTTTCCTAGCTATTACATTAATGCTTCAAATTTCATTTTTTTTTAAACGGTTTCATAAAAACATGCTCCTTTTTCCCATCCGCACGTCCATCTATCTCCCATGTTTACGTTGCTTTCTTGGCTGGCTACTTACGATGCTCCTGCATCATATTTGTAGGATAATATCAGTGGGTTGGTTGGTATTGAGTTGTAAGTGGACAGTGAGAGGCACCCTTATTTTTTGGATTCCTATCGCCATCTTGGGGGTGACTTGTTATTGATATTTAGAACAACAAGTATATGTTTGGGTGGAATGTCCTTCCCAAACATTTGGTTGCACAAGTATTTTAAAATATAATTGTTTATATATTTTCTGATTTATTTCAAGAGTTTAATTGTTGTTCTTAATTATGTGTATGTGAATGGTTTATTTCTAATGTGAATGATTTTATTAATTGCATTCATGTTCATTTAGAATTTTGTATATGTAGTTCATCATGGGTATCTGAATATGGTTAAAAATGTGTATAAATCATGGTTGGTAAGCCGCATGAAATGAATTA
>ML825805.1:0-25039 GCA_009831015.1 Picea engelmannii | reverse complement strand
ATATATTATATATTTTATAATATATATAGACATTAACACATAAAATATTATAATATATTATATATTAAAATGTATATTATATTTTATTATATATATAGTAAAATATTATATATATTATAAAATGTGAAATGTTTATTTTTATTTTTTGTTTTTTAAATAAGATTTGCATTTGGCTTGTTTAGTTTAATTAGAAGGAAATTAATCCCAAAAAGCTACATCAAAGTAAAATCATGAATCTATAAACTATGTGTCTTCATGGAGCAATAAGGTTTTCTCCATCCCTTGTGAGTCTATGTTGAATTCTCTTAATAAGCTGATTTCTTTTAAGATTATGAAATTTGCTCATTTGTTAGCATATTATTCATGTTTCAAAGTAATCATCATGAATAATTATAAGATGTTAACTATCATCTTCATTTCCAAATTTACTTAGCAGGGACTAAAATACCATACATCTCTTGTTATTATTAATTTGAAATTACCTATAAAATTTTAAGTTCTATTAAAACAATATTAAACCAATATTGTCAAACTTTTTAAATAAACATTTCACTCTATAGTATTTTTTCTAAACCTATAGAAAGTTTTATTAAAACAATATTGTCAAACTTTTCAAATAAACATTTTACTGTGTAGTATCTTCTCTAAAACTATGTAACTCTATACTATCTTTTCTAAAACTATATAAAGTTTTATTAAAACAATATTGTCAAACTTTTAAAATAAACATTTTACTCTATAGTATCTTATCTAAAACTATGTAACTCTGTTGTACATAGAATCATAATACTTTACCTATTCTTATTGTTTCTAATATACTCATCTATATTTTTCTAATTATTATTATTACTATATTTAATTATTGTTGTATTTTTTATATGATTAGATTTGCTATTTGTTTTAGTTTATTTGTCAGAAATGGATTATTATTGGATTTTTGGATATTTTCTCCACACTAAACACAATGTAAAGATATTGAACTCTATTCATTTTATTTTTATCATTTATATTTTGTTGGTTATTATTAGTATTATATTTAATTGTTATTGTATTTTTTATATGATTAGATTTACTATTTTTTTTAGTTTATTTGTTAAAAATGGATATGACTAGATTTTTGGATATTTTCTCCACACTAAACACATTGTAAAGGTATTGAACTATGAAAGTCTAGCAAACTAAACCCACATCTTAACTAATTAAACTAGTAAAAATTAACAACTTTAATATATTTTTAATTATAAATAATATTTTAATTTAATTTTTGAAATTTTAATTCACCACAGTTTAGTTTAATAGTTTAATTGGAAAGAAATATTTTTAATAGTGTTTTTATTTTTTTAGAATTTTATAAATGTGTTTTACTTGTATCAAAATCATTTAATTTATTAATAAATCTAAAAAAGTATTTATTTAAATAAAATTTATTTAATTTATTATTTCTAAAAATTATTAATTTAAATAAAATTTATTTAATTTATTATTTTTTAAATTAAAAGAGCCCCCCAAAAAACAAAGGAGTATGTGTTTATTCAAATGAGAGAGTGCGTATTCACACATAAGTAAATTAGGTTACATGAGTGATTTTACATGAAAGCTGAACAAACATAACAACGGCAATCATTTGATAAAACAAATCTCACGATGGTGAGTAAGTCCAGTTGGCCCTAACTGCAGCCAAGATAGCATTGAGGAAAAATGCAGAGGAGTACAGCAAAATTCCACTCTCAAATCTATAGCCGGTCTCAGTGGCAGAGGCATACGGATGAATTGTATTGTTTGCACGTTGTTGTCTGTTATCAAATTCTTCCATAAATTCATTTAGAAGAGTGCTGTCGATCCCCCATTTCACCCAAACCAGGCCTTGCAGAGCAGCATATACCCATTTTCCAAACCCCTTAATACCTAAAGTTGCTGCTACTGCGACGCCTGATACAATATACGTTATCTCCAAAACTATCACAGCCCAAAGCAAATGCCTCATTTTGTCAGTGATTCTCCCCCTCCCTCTAATTCTCTTTGAAAGGAAAAACCAATCTAAGCAGTCCATGACCAAAGCAGTATCAATGGCTGCCATTAAAACAACAAGTCTATGAGTAGAGAGTGGCATGGAGTGTATATCATACCATTGGTGAGCACCCCCTTCAAATGCAACAAGCACAGCCCAAGTAATAGAGCAAAACAAGTTGGCAATGCCCACTATAAACGATAAAGTCGTCACGCTTAAAATAGATGATCTAAAGGTCAGTACCTGGCAAACATGGGTGTAATCTGCATTAGACTTTACCAAAGATTTGACTATAAACATATTTGCAGAAAACCCAGTGCCTTTAGAGTCAATAACATATTCTCTTACTKCCCTTCTAGCTACCAAAGCGCTAGAGAAGCCATCAACTCTTAAACAACCAGTTAGTACAACGTTGATTACTAGTTCTGCGAACTTTGGAAATATTGCGGTGATACCTTTGTATTTTTCTATTGCTAAGCATCTTCCTTTCTGATCCATGTAATTTTGCAGGGCATCAGAAGCCGTGACTATGACTCGATCCACGGACCTGATTTTTGGATCTTCATCCCTTAGAGATC
The DNA here is from genome assembly GCA_009831015.1 of Picea engelmannii. Classification (NCBI taxonomy): domain Eukaryota; kingdom Viridiplantae; phylum Streptophyta; class Pinopsida; order Pinales; family Pinaceae; genus Picea; species Picea engelmannii. The sequence goes on along the minus strand of ML825805.1, from coordinate 22,453 downwards.
TGATCAGCAGCTTTGTCCACTCATCACTGCTGGCTGGATGCACTGGAATGCAGATGCAGTCAGGCAGCAAGGTACTGAAGAAATCCCGAAAAATGTCGAGCGTTTCACAGACCGCAGTTGGGGATTCCACCATCGAGTCTCCCTCTGTCAATATCTGGCTCTCCACATGCAACAGGCCCTCGTTGCAGCCATGGCATCCATTTTTCAGGCACTTCAGCGATGGGAGTAGATACAAGGAATCAGACAGTCGCTTTAGAATTCCAGGCATCCGATTAGCCAGAATGATTATGATATCTTCCACTGTCTAGAATACAATGCAATTGCATCTGACTTTCACTCCGTGTTCACTGCATTGACAGGTCTGTACGGGGACTACTGCAGATTCTAAACGATAGCATATGGAATACAAATTATAGGCATTGAAGAGATATTTCATGAAATGCCTCATGGAAGAAGTGGGCGTGCAGTTTGAGAGCATTACTACAGAAGCAGTTTGATATTCCCCTTTACATGTGCTCAGTCCAAGCCGATTTATGTCCTCCAGCTTCAGACCTGCGGCAACAACATCTCTGGCACTAATGTCGAGATCAAGCCTTCTACCCAAAAAACATGTAATGAAAACAGACAGATTGGCTATGCAGGTGATTACTAAATCAGGAAAACTACCAGAACCTGTGACCTTTTCACCGATCTCTAGCTGCGCTAAAGCAATATGAGATAGCCACCCCAACCATACAACCAGTTGTGCAATCAACAACTGCATTACGTATATCATTATTTGCCTATCTTTGAATACAGACATTTCAAAACACAGGACGCTTTCCCCACCTGCATGAAAAAAAAATGGTATTCTTAGGTCTTTGCTCAATCCATAGTATGTGTACAAATCTTTTATAGCGAAGTTGAGGACACCATATTGTTGGTCTCCAAATAAAAAAAAAATTCCATTGCTTTCATTTAACATTTTATTTTATTGTTTAATGATCTGTTATGTTTGGTTATAGGATACACGTTTTAGAAGAAAAAAGATTTCTTATTATACCAATAAAATGATTTTATATTTCAAGTTAACATTTAGACTAATTATTCAACTTTTAAAATTAAAATTATGGGTTTCAGCAAGTTGTGAAGACAACCAAACCCCAAGGTAAGTTTTGTAACAATTGGAAAATGGGTAAGTAAATTTTGTAAGTATTGTGGAAAGACTGTAATCTTAAAAAAAAAAACATTTCTTATACTATGGGAAAATGGATAAATTTTGTAAGTAAAATGATAAAAACAATTATAAAATAAACAGGTTTATTGTCCTAAAAAAATAATATTTTAATGAAATAAACAAAGGTAAAAAGTTTCACTAACACCTTCACCTTCAAATTGAGCTCTATCAGATCAACATGATTCAAATGTTTCACAAACACAAACAAATTGAACCTACTTAGCGTGATTCAAGTGTTTCACTCACCGGGCCAAGCTTGGCGTGTGCAACGAAGCTCAACACAGCTGCCAGCAGCCCCAAGAATCACACCACTGAACAAATCAAGACGTCGAATAAGTCCAACTTCTCTATCGTGTATTCCAAGGCGTCAATGGTTGAACAAACAATGATACACAACACAGAAACTTCAGAGAAACTCCATGTTTTGACCGTAAAAAATGGAAAATCCAGAACATTTATTGATATTTTGGGAGGTTGTATTTTAAATGTTTTATACATTGGGTGTGTGAGCCATATATGTGAGCAGCTCACATATATTATATGTGAGTCTGGCTCACATATATGTTGTATTTTAAATGTTTTATACATTGGGTGTAGGCTCACATATAATATATGTGAGTCAGGCTCACATAATATATATGTGAGCCAGGCTCACATAATATATATGTGAGCCTGGCTCAGATATAATATATGTGAGCCTGGCACACATATAATATATGTGAGTCACATATATTATTATATGTGAGTTTGGCTCACATATATTATTATATGTGAGTCTGACTCACATATATTATATGTGAGCCGGCTCACATATATTATATGTGAGCCTGGCACACATATAATATATGTGAGCCAGTATTCTATGTTTTTGTTATTGTTTAACTATTATATGTTTTTTTGTTATTTTTGTTTGAATTAGATGATAAAAATTTATACCAAATCACAATTTTTTGTTATTTAAATTGTATTTTTGAATTTAGAAATAGATTCATTCTGCTGAAAAAATTTTGGGGTATTTAGATTATATATAATTAACCACTTAAATCTGCAAATTCAACAAATTCTGTTAAGATTTTAGGCAAAATTAAACAAGAAAAAATGGCAAAAACTTAGAACAATTAGATTAGGACTTTACATTTTTTCTCTTTACTGCCAATATTTTGCTAAGATATTTGTCCTTAATCCGACTAGAAATTGTTATATCTGCAAATTTGAGTGGTTAATTTTATGTAATTGAAGTGTCTCAAAATGTTTTCAACAAGCTGAATCTATTTCTAAATTCAGAAATATAATTTAAACAACAGAAAACTATAATTTTCTGTAAATATATGTGGAGTGAAAAGCATAATAGGTAGTTAAATATTCATTTATATTGGTTGTTAATTCTAGCAATGTTGAAAAGATTAAGCATGTTCATTGAAAAAAAATAAGTAAATGCATCTCCATTTTATGGGCAACTTCTAAAAATGCTCATTTTATCAATAAATTATCATCCATGTTTTAAAGGATTTCACAAATTAGTTCAATATATTCTATTATGTACACTTAAATTTATTTAATTGTGGATTCAATAATATAAGGAGTCATTCAAATTTTTTAGTTGTGAAAAGGTAAGATTATTATTTATATGATATCTAATAATTGTTGATAATAGATAGTAACATAAAAAAGAGATATTTTTTATAACTTTTATTAGTATCAAAAATGCATATTATACATTTACATTAATAGTTTATTAAATTAGCCCCGGATGGGGTGACACATCGTGCAACAAGGCCACGCGGGATGGAGCCTGGCCTAGCCATAAATACGGTTGGTCGACTCCCATCTCTCACCATTAAGGATGGAAGCAAGCCGCAACCACCAACCTCATGCCATGGGACTTCTCCCTCGCGTGAACAGTCTGAAGGCACAGATAGTTAAGGAGGGAGATTTAATGGAGGAGCTTGTCCCGTCCATCCACTCGGATATCAACAAGCCTTGTCATAGTTTCACCCATTTTGATTTTGGTCTGCACTAGACAAGCTACAGTGAGCTCTAGTGTAGATACAAGAACACCATCGTCATTTTATCCATCGAAATTCTCATCCCAATGACGTGAGAGAGAGGGAAGCCACATCGTGGCTCCGCTTAGTACACCTTTGTTGCACGTCAGAAGAGACAACAATGGCTAGAGAATGTGTTGTCTATGGCCCGAACTCAACTTGTGCGTAGGGCAAGAAGGCTCAGGACACCTCCCATGGCATATGTGGAAGAGGTATTTCCGGAAGAGCCAATTCAGGCTCCTTCGGAGCATCTTCTCTTCACTATATCGGATAACTAGCAGCCTCCTCGGGGAAACCACAATGGACACCAATGGGGAGCAGCAAGAACGCAACACCGGGGAAGCCCAGTTGGAAGAGTTTCCCACCTGCTACATCAAGGAGGAGATTTCAGAGGAGCTGAAATCTCAGGAGGTTGCACCCGCAGCTGGACACATCTCGGTCAATGACATAGAAAGTATTAAGGAGAAGCAAGTCCGACAAGGTCCGGAAGCAGCGATGGAGCAGCAGAGTGGGGCAGCAACAAGTGAGGCCGAGGATACCGGGTCGGGTGGTAAGTCGAGGAAGGGTGGCAAGTCATGGGAGGGTGGCAAGGCCCTTGCGCCACCTCCCATATCTACCATGCAGGAACCGTGGCGTGTCCAACCGCCATTTTTCCACCCGGAGCACCTGGATTTGATGTTCGACTTGAGGAGCCAAGGGGCAGACCAAGTCCACCATGGAATTCTCATCATCCAACATATTGATATTCTATATGACGCCTTCTCCAACACACCAGCAGGGCGGAGATTCCTAACCTGTGCACAACCTTTCATGATGTCAACTAGGGCGGGAGCGTAGGAAGAAGATGTCGACATGGCTACCTCCGAGGCCACCGGGTAATTGATTTTGGTCATGCTTCTGGCTAGAGTTATAGTTCTGGTTAGAGTTATGGTTCTGGAATCAATTCGGCCCGAACTGTCATGGTTTAAACTTGTTTTATTTTCCATACCTCTGGTTAATGTTCAGACTATGGGTTGTCATCTGCCCTAGTTTCCTACGGGCATGACAGATGGTGGACCACCTATTTTTGACATGGATACCATAGGCTGCCATTTGTTCTGGTTTCCGCTAATTCGGCAAAACAGCTAGTAGCCCAAGTACAACTGTATATTTTGGCATATAATATCATAGTTTCTACCTCTTTTTACTTGAAAAAAAAAATAGTTTATTAAATTAGTAGACAAGTTTTAGTTAAAAGTTGATTTGAAAGAGAGTGGGGCGGCATGGTATAATGTGAGGGGTAGAGGCTCACAGGGACGAGGTCGACAAGATTCTCAGAGATTTCCATAGACTCCACACCATGCCTCCACTCTGGAACTCCCTCCTCTATCCTCACCTTGGGCATGTAGAGTAGAGTGGTTCGACAATTTGGGAAATTCCCTTGGCTTCGCACCCAAGCTCAACCCAAAGTCTCCCCCCATACACCAGTATCCCCCCCCCTGTCTCCCCCCTCCCTCCACTCCCCCTAGTCTAATTGCCCTAGATACTTCTTCCTCCTCCCCTCTCCCTTCTTCTACCTCCCCACCTTCTTCTTTCGATGCTCTACCTCCACCTCCACTTCCACCCGCTGGTACTTCGTGCGATGGGCTCATGAATTTGCAAAATTCTCTAGACCTTATCCATAATTAAGTCTTTGAAGTCAAGCATGACATTACAGAGTTTTTGAACAGGGATGACTACCAGAAACGTCGCGAGGAGCGCTTGGAGACTCTTCTTTGTTCTCTTCTACACACCACTCCAAACACAGGGAATCCAGCCAAGGACATTGTGCAAGATCCACAGAAGGAACGAACGAAAGGCCCTAGCTCATGATGATTCCAACGTTCAAAGGTTTCACTGGTTTTTTTATGTTTCTAGACGGTTTATTTTCCTGGGTTCCAGCCCTACAAGGCACCCTCGCTTCTAGGATTAGCACAAATTTTTGTTATAGGACTATTTCTTTCTCCTCTCATTGTAATTGCATGGAAAATTGGGAACTGTATGGACATGTGGTAGCATTGGTTTCCCATCTGGGTGATGTTGCTTAGTGTCTATCTCACCAACTATAATTTTTGAACTCTAGAAGGTTTTAATATATTTTTTCTAACTTACAAAAAAAAGTTTCTTTGAAAGCTTTTTTTTATTGTAATTAATCAATATTTTTACTTAAATTTGAATATGAGACTAAGTTGTGCTTTGAAAGGTTTTTTTTTTTAATTATAATTAATCAATATTTTTACTTGAATTTGAATATGAGACTAAGACTTTTTTTTTCTTTTTCTTGTTCTTTTAAATTCAATGGTAATTAATAAATATTTTTAATTAGATTTGAAATCAATTTAATTTATGAAAATATTTCTTTTGTAAAACTATGGATTAATGTTTCCTTGTTGTATTTTATTAATTCTTTATTCATTCTTTTGATTGATGTCTTGATGAGATTCTCACTAACCAGGCTTGATTCATCAATAGTGGAATGAGATAGAGTATATGAAATTTGGAAAGATGCAAAGATGAATCTTAAATATGTAAGGATTTTTGTTTTCTATTTACTTTTTAATAGTGTTGTATTCCATATGATGTAGGAAACATCAAATATTTTATATAGAATTTTGTATTTTGATGATGTTATATTGAATGTAATTTCATAATAATTTTATGTTATGTACAAGTTGATTTTATGTTCACAACAAAAGTTGCTCATGTATTTATGACGAAATTTAAAAAAACACATATGATACATAATAATCATAAAAAATTTACTTGACATGTAGGAGTGTCCGTCAAATTTATAATCTAACCTTATACAAATTATTTTCATTTTAATTGATTACCACCAATTTAGATTTAATTTTTAATTCTCAACTTGTATACTACTATTTATTTATTTATTCTTCCCTATATTTAATTTTAACTTATGTGAGACTAGATTTAATTTTTAATTCTCACCTTGTATACTACTACTATCTATCTATCTATCTATTTATTTATTTATTTATTCTTCCCTATATTTAATTTTAACTTATGTGAGACCAGTGTTTGTAACTTGCTCCAAGTAGATGGTTTATTTATTTATTCTTCCCTATATTTAATTTTAACTTATGTGAGACTAGTGTTTGTAAGTTGCTCCAAGTAGATGGGGCGATGGCGATGGCGGGCGATGGCAATTTTGAATCTGGCGACCAGAACTGGTTATGGAGTCCATGAAAAACAAAAGTCTAAGCTCTAGGAGTCCAGTAATCTCTTGATATGCTCAGATTTGACTGTCTTCCTTTGCTTTGAAAGAGTGCACCCTCCATCTCTTTGGTGTCTTGTGTGAGGTATCTTCTTGTTAACAGGGTTTTTCCTCACCTCAGATGAAGCTCACCTCAGATGAAGTTGTCTTCTCCACTTTCGTGAACCTTCGTCCACTTGACTTGATTGTCTCCTTCTGAACTGATAAAAGAAGTCTCCCATCTTTTGGCGTTTTGCGAGAGACATAATCTAGTTAACAGTGCGTTTGTTTTACTTTTGCAGTTTCTGTCTTCTTCTACTTAACTCCGACAGTCCTTTTGATCTTTGTTTAAGCTCTGTTGTTTCCAAGATTCCATGTATTCTGGCCCACTTCTGAACTAGCATTCTTACCTCTAGGACTTTGAAGCGCTCTTGCCTGATAGGAGGAATGATTCTACCCTCCTCCCCAGACTGCTCCTTTAGTCTTCCCTCCCTTTCCCTCCTTGTCGTTGTTTTGAATCATTTGAAAGGAGTCAATGGAGCCAAATTGCCCGGATCCATCTGCTGGGAGTCTGGGAGACCCTTGGGACCACCGGGATATTCTTGCGTCGATCGATGATATTTGCAATAACCATTTCCGTTCTAATATTCGCTCTGGCGCGTCTATACCTTTGATTTCCGATCCTACACAACCTACCATCTCTGCTAACTTGACACCTCCCTCTGTTTCTCCTGTGACTGTCGAGACATCTCAGACTTTTTTTGGATTAGCACAAGCCCGCTCATCCGACAAACTGTAGAGTGGTGATGTGGGAACAATACAACAGGATAAAGGTTTTGAGGTGAGCAGTTTACAAATAGGAAACAGATTCTCGGAGGGCTCTCCATCCCACAAATCTCCAGGATTTCGTAAACGTCCACAAAAGGTCTAGAAGCCAAAACGAACTCACCCCAAACTCATACTTGGTATGGATGTTGGTCTTACAGATGCCTGCAACCTAGCCCTATGCGCCTTAGTAGGGAGGTTAGCATACAAAGAGAAGTGTAAGCAGAATGTTGATGACTGGGTTGCTACCAGCTGGAAACCTCTTCTAGGCTACTTGCCCAAGATTCACCTACTTCAACATGGCTGGCTAGGTTTCATCTTCAAGACACCAGAAGACTCTGCCCTGATCCTGGGAAGATTCTAGCCTTTCGGTGGGGGAAGCCTCATGCTTAAACGATGGAGACTAGGCTTCAATCCCTCCTCGGAGTTCTTTGGCCACAGGCATATCTGGGTCCTCCTTCCAGGACTTCCTCTACCTCTCTGGAACTAGGGAGCTCTAGAACTTATTGGAGCTTCCCTAGGAAGTTTCCTAAAAGTGGATTTAAACTCCCTTGAGGCTTCAGACATAAGAATGGCGAGATTTTATGTAGCCATGGATATCCAGGCTAGACTTCCACAAGTTTTAGACATAGAATGGCGAGGAGAACTTTTTGCTCAACGCCTGGACTACTTGGGCATTCCCTTCCGTTGTTCTCTCTGTCGCAGAACAGGCCACCTGAGAAGAGATTGCGCAAAGTCCCCCCCCGACGTTGTTCTGGATCCAGCGGAAGAGACAAATTTCAATTGCTACATCCCTCCATTCAATCAGCCAGTGGAGGAGCTTCCTAGTCCCTGTTTGGACTCTCCACCGGACGACACTCTTGTGGGTAAGATCCATCTTTTCTGTCCTTCGCTCTAAAATACTTTCACAAGCTGGGATAGGCTCTTCGTTACTGAACAGGAAGACTCTATTCTGTCGGTTGTACCCTTGACTTCTTTACCAACCCAGCCAACCTCTCCACCCTTACACACCCATACTCTCCCAACCCCTTCCGAACCTGCTCCAACTGATCTTTCCTCTACTACTTTTCCCTCTCTAATCCCTTCACAGCTGAACCCAGACCTATCCACAAGAGACTCGGAGACTCAGCCCTCAACATAAGCTACTGATACTCCAGGATCTATCCTCCTAGTTGGCTACACAGAGCCAACACAGTCTGATTCCCAACTAGACAATCTGCTTTCGGATCCTACTCCCGCTATCTCTCTTCCCTTTAATTCGCTTCCCATCCATACCTACCAGGGGAACACCCTCATCCACCCTTCCCCACTTCTATCCGATCTCCCTTCTTCCTCTAGAATGCTTACTTCACCTGAGATAAATCCTTCTTGGTCAAAAGGCATTGGCTTAGAACTCTCTCCACTCAAAACCCGAAGTGCGCGCAAGAAGACCTTGGCTAGTTTGTCGACTTCGGTCTCTTCCACACCGGTTCAATCTCAAGGGGCACTTAGAGCCTTAAAAGCCCTTGCTCGTGGTAAACCATTATCCTTTTATCCATCAACATCAGAGGGGTTGGAGGACCCCTGAAGCAAGCCTCCATGCGAAGACTTCTCGAGAAGATACAACCGTCAATCATATTCCTACAGGAAACATTGGCGGATGCCTCTACTGCTAGAGATTTTTTACATCAGTTTCGTCCAAGCTGGCTGGCCTGTGCAGCAAGTTCAGTGGGTAAATCGGGCGGCCTACTGGCCTCTTGGGACCCTTCCCTCTTCGACCTTTCACCAATGCTCAGTCCAGCGGGTATTTTACTATCTGGTACCTATTTCGAACTAAAAACCTCCATCAATCTGATCAACGTTTATGGCCCGTGTGTGGACCGTAAAGCGTTCTGGGAGCGGCTCGATGCTATTGGATTATTAGCGGCTAGAAATATTTTTCTCGCGGGAGATCTTAACTTAGTCACCAGCCCAAAAGAATCATGGGGAGAAAAGGTGTCGCTTGACCGGCTTATGAGTTTTTTCAACCATCTCTTCTATAAAAACGCCTTGATTGACATGAAACCAACAGAGCTCCTGCCCACCTGGAGGAACGGCCGCCTGGGAACAGTTGGAATTGCAAAATGACTTGACCGATTTCTTATTGCAGAGGAGCTGCTCTTACCCTCTTACAACAGACGATCTTGGGTAAATCTTTCGTTTCTTTCTGACCATGCGCTAATTTGTTTACAAATTGGAGAGGGTTGTTTTCGTGTTGGTCAACCTTTCAAATTTAATCCCCAGTGGCTTAAAGAGACATCTTTTAACAATCTAGTCAAAACAGTTTGGAATGACAGCTCTCTCTCTTCTCCTGGAGACGCACAAGGAAACTTATTCAGAAAACTCTCCAGACTAAAACATCAAACTATCCACTGGTTAAAGGAAAAAAAGGAAACAGAACAGGCAGAACTTTTCAACATAGAGCATGAGATGGAAGACCTTCTAAAACTCAAGTTACAGTCCCATAGTTGCGCGGATTTAGATTACAGATTTCATTGTTTAGAGGAAGCCAGGAACAATTTTCTTCGGGAAGAGGAGGAGAGATGGCGCTTGAAAAGCAGAATGCTCTTGCTGGCTGGCGGGGATAAAAATACCCGCTTATTTCATCGAGTTGCTAGCTCTCGTCGAGCAAAAAAGCACCTATGGGATATTGAAGATGAACACGGCAATCTACATAATTCTCAGACAGACATCAAATTGGCATCTTTCCGTCATTTCAAAGATTTTTACCAGGCAACACTTGACCCCTCACTAGCAGCACAAATAGAGATTGCTAGCCTCTTCCAAAAGATGGTCACATCCGAGGAGGCAAAAACAATTGAAGCCCCCTGTACAAAGGAGGAATTGCTAGAGGTCATCAAAGGATTTAAGAAGGAAAAAAGTCCTGGACCTGACAGTTGGTCGGTCGAACTCTATCTCCATTTTTTCGATCTTATGTGGCAGGATCTCCTGGATGTGGTTGAGGATGCATGAACCAGAGGAAGAGTAAGTTCCCAGCTAAACAACACCTTTATAGTTTTGATTCCCAAATCAAATCTTCCAGGGTAGTTTAAAGATTTCCGCCCTATTTCACTCTGCAACCTTTGCTACAAAATAATTTCAAAAATCATCGCCAGAAGACTTCGACCCTTCCTCTCCCGGGAACTATCTGATGAGCAGATGGGTTTCCTAAAAGGGAGACAAATACTTGATGCCGTTGGAGTGGCACAAGAGTGCATCCACAGCATAATGACAAAAAAACTAAAAGCCATTCTGCTAAAGTTGGACCTTAAAAAGGCTTTCGATTGCATTAATTGGAACTTCCTGCATCTCATTCTCATTCAATGTGGATTTGGCACCATTACAACCAATTGGATTTTGGGTTGTATCTCTTCAGCCACACTCGCTATTCATATCAATGGTGAACCAACAAAAGTTTTTCACTGTGAGAGAGGACTCTTCCAGGGATGCCCTCTCTCACTGTTACTTTTCATATTGATCCTGGAAGGTCTCAGCATCCTTCTCAAGAACAGTCAAGTGGAAGGTCACTTGAAGGGAATAAAAGTCCCGGGACTGACTTTTATCTTGCATATCCTTTTTGTAGATGATGTGATGATCTTGTCAAATGCCAAACTTTCTGATTGGACTATTATTCATTCTATCTTAAATATCTTTTGCGTTGTTTCAGGTCTTGAAATCAATGTCCACAAATCCGTCTTCCTGTCCTCAAACACCCAGGACACTTTGCTAACAGAGCTAAAGGAGTTGTTCGACATTGACTCTATCGAGCTTTCGAAGGGTTTTACTTATTTGGGATTCTTCTTAAAATCCTCCTCCTATACCAAAAAAGACTGGACCTGGCTAATAGACAAATTTGAAAGAAAATTACACAACTGGAGAAACAGATTGCTCTCCATGGGAGGTAGGTATGTTCTGATAAAAGCAGTTTTGGAAAGTCTTCCGGTTTTTTGGATGTCTTTAGCCCATATTCCTGCCTCTGTTTTGAAGATCCTTCGACAACTAATCTTTACCTTCCTTTGGACCGGAAGTAAGAAACACCAAGGTTATCACCTCAGTAGATGGGAGGTCTTATCAAAACCAAAGATGATGGGAGGTTGGGGTCTTAAAAATCTGCCTCTCTTTTATAGGGTGCTCTCGCCTAGCACTTTTTGGAGAATTTTAACAAAATCTGGCCTGTGGAGTAGAGTTATTAAAGAAAATTATCTTCATCAGCTTCCGGTCCACATTTGGCTCAGATTTTCCCCGGAGCGCCCAACTACAGGCTCACAGACCTGGAAACACCTCTCCTCTACTCTTCCAATCATCCTACAGTGGATTTCATGGAATCCAGGTAATGGAATTTTGATTCAAGTTGGCAGAGACTGCATCCTGGGCCTGGGAAGAAAAGTCGTTCTCTCTCCCCCTCTTCTCACGCATCTTCAAGAAAAAAGCATCACCTTCTTAAATCAATGTTGCTCGCCGAACAGGGGAGGTCTGCTAGGGGTTACCTGGCTCAATAGTTCGGATCTTCAACTGGAAGTTGAGTTCATCTTAGAGTGGGACGGTTACATACAGTACTTAAAGGAAGCAGGTGTAAGCTTACAAGAAGGGCCGGACTCACTCATCTGGACGGGCGGAGACCGATCCGGCTTGCTCTATCCAAAAAACGTTTACCATGCATTGATTTCAAATAGTGGGTTTCCTTTAATTGCAAGTTGGAGACAACGAATCTGAAGGGACGAATGTCCATTGAAGAAAAAACTTTTTGCATGGCTCCTTTTAGAAAATAAATTGTTATTTTGGGACAAGCTGCAAGATCGAGGTTGGATAGGACCGAACCGATGCATCCTCTGCAAGTGCTCCAGCGAAACAACTCTTCACGTCTTCACACAGTGCACCTTCATCCGCGCAATCTGGGCGCATCTTTCTTCGGCGTTAAAGCTTTCTTCTACTTGGTCGGGCGCCAGCGTACAAGGATGCTTCCAAATCTGGTTCAGAATTAACAAAGATCATACATTGCTCCCTGTTCACCTCTGCTGGCAAGTTTGGAAGGCTAGGAACGCGGCGATTTTTAATGAGAAAACCCCTTCTGCTCATAGCGTGTCTAGTATCCTACTTGCTAAGGCGGTCGTTCCAGGTAAGACGAGAATGATGTTGCCTGCCATAAGACACAAATTGACTATCCCTTTTGACAGGGCAGTGGCTTGGTTCGATGGAGCTTCACAACAAGGTGGAACTCTTTGTGGGGCCGGAGGCAAAATTGTCCTGAATCCCCACACTTGCATTCGCTGGACACTGAACGAAGGTCATGGATCTAATATGAAGGCGAAATTTCTAAGCGCGTGGATCTCGCTCATTCTGGCTTGCCGCCATACCGACGATCTACTGCTTCTCGGAGACTCAAAAACTACTATAGACTGGCTGACTTCCAGGTGGCAGCCCTTGAGTGTTGGAAAAAGAGAACCAAAGAAGCTACACTTCAGTTTAGAAAGATCATTTTCACTCACATTTATCGAGAGGAAAACTGTGAGGCGGATACCCTTTCTAAAAGAGCGTTGCATCTTCCTCTAGGCCAAATTTGCTTCACTATATGGGAGGATGGCAACGAAGGACTAGCCATCAAGTTAATGCTTTGATTGTTATTTTCAGTTTTTTTTCCGCAACCCATCTTTGTGAGCTGATCATAGTTGTGAATGGGTGTTGTTTGATTTGGTCAGTCATGGACCTTGCCAAGCACTTAGTTTTCTTTACTTGTAAGACATCAGGCCAAAAAGACGATTTTGTATAAATTTATATCCTTATAAATATAAAGAACATTTTTTTCTCGTGGAAAAAAAAACTTATGTGAGACTAGATTTAATTTTTAATTCTCACCTTCTATCTATCTATCTATCTATCTATTCTTCCCTATATTTAATTTTATCTATCTATCTATTCTTCCCTATATTTAATTTTAACTTATGTGAGACATTATTAGAATATCATTAAGTAGTTATTATGTCACTTTCGCTTGTATTAATTATTTTTATTATGATTGATTACAACTAGTTTAGATTTAATTTTTAACTTGTCTCCGTTATTTTATTTTATCGTTGACGACGTTAGTTTGAATTTAATTTTAACCTATGTGGTATCATTAAAACATTATTTAAATTTAATTTAATCTATCTAATATTTTAATATCATTACAATGCTTATCACGTGACTTTATATTGTATTAATTATTTTTATTACGGCCAATTATAATTGTTTAAATTTAATTCTTAATTTGTATGATGTTATTTATTTTTTCAATTATTAAATTTAATTTTAACCTAAATCATATTCTAATATTATTAAAATTATAATTATAATTTTAACTTATATCATATTATAATATTATTTAAATTAAAATTATCTTAAAATAATCATTATTAAATTTAATTTTAACCTAAATCATATTATAATATTATTTAAATTATAATTATAATTTTAACTTATGTCATATTATAATATTATTTAAATTATAATTATCTTAAAATAATTATCATACTATTTTGGACTGTATTATTATTTTTATTATAGTTTATAACAATTAGTTTAGATTTAATTTTTAATAGTTGTTTTTTATTGATTATAATTAATTTTAACTTATGTAAGATTATGAGTGTGTATGCTTTCACATTTAGTGATAATTTCTATATAATATTCAAGAAATAAATTGTGTAGAAAGTTTTGAAACTTCCAAAGTAAAATTATGGGTGTTTTTCCTTATCACCACTAATATTTATATGAAACATTTCATCCTTAAACAATTTTCATTTTAAAAATAAATGATGGTTTCAATTTGTTGATGATACCTTTGTCATTTGGTTTCATGGTCACCCATCTCTTATCTTGTTTCTTAACTATGTCTTAATAGCATTTGCCCTGATATTCAATTCACTATGGAAGTGCAAAAGGATAATTTTGTTCTCTTTTTAGATGGTCTCATATCTCATCTTCCTGATGGTTTCCTTACCCACCAAGTTTATAGGAAAAAGACTCATGCTCACGGAAACCTTCATGTCATTTCTTAACATCATCCAACCCCAAAAAAAGTGATTTTAAAAACCTTGGTCACTAGGGCCATTCAAATCTCAACTCCTCAATTCCTTGAAAAGGAAAATTCCCACTTGACTAAGTACCTTGTGGCCAATGGTCACTCTATCTCCCAAATCAACAAATATTTTCTCTCTACAAGATATCATAAATCCAAAAATCCTCCAGCATCTTCCCCACCCCTAGCTCACATTTATTTTCCTTACATCTAGGTTACCACAGATCATACTTCAAAAATTATGGAAAAAAAGAATATCAAAACCCTTTTCAAACTTTCCAAAAGCCTTAAGAAATTATTCAAAATTGCTAAGGACAAATATGACCCTATAATGGGATCGAGAGTTTACCAAATTCCTTTCTCTTTTGACAAAACATACATAGGCCAAACCCAAATATATTTTAAAGTTGGTTTCAAATAGCACATAGCTTACACAACCCATGAGTGGATCAAATTATATATTATTGAACACTCTTTCAAATCTAATCACTTTATTTTCTTTTACCAAACCAAAATTATGGCCTCGTCGTCGTATTGCTCCTTTTGTATTATTCCAGAAGCAGTGGAAATTGAAAAACACTCCTATTATTCGAGAAGCACCACCTCGACCAGCGTAATTCTTTTTAATAATTTCAATTTTATTTTAAACTCTAACTTTTTTTCCTATTCTTACCATAACCTCTTGTAAGTTGGTTATTCTCATTTAGCACCTTTTCATCGCGTTTTCTAATATCTTAATAAGATAATATACCTTTCTACTTTAGTTCTTTTCTAATTTATTTATTCTTTATTATTATTACTAGTATTATTT
The DNA here is from genome assembly GCA_009831015.1 of Picea engelmannii. Taxonomy (NCBI): domain Eukaryota; kingdom Viridiplantae; phylum Streptophyta; class Pinopsida; order Pinales; family Pinaceae; genus Picea; species Picea engelmannii. Next base: position 7,249 of record ML825805.1, on the reverse strand, counting down.
TTCTATCAAAATCCATTATTCTTTATTATTATTACTAGTATTAGTTTTCTATCTTAATACAAGTTCATATTGTATATATAGTCCTGATTGTTTTTCTCTTTAATTGTATTCCTCAACATACTTGTTTCTTATCACTTAGCTTATTTTACTTGATGATGGGTGGACTATCCACTTGAAATGTTGGATGTTTCAAAACTTTCTAGATACTTTATTTCCAAAAATTTCTACAACAATTATGTATTATTTCAATCTAATTCTTAGATATAAAGTAATTAATTTAGAGTTATTTTCAATCTAACTAGTTTAATTGAACTAAATTTAATATTCAATTTATAGGTCCACATAGTAGTAGATTAACACTATTTTAAATTCTTAAATATTATTTAAAAATAATAATTTAAAAAAAATGACTTATTTTTATATCAATTTAATGATGTATATATTCTTTTAATTTAAAAGATAGTATTGAATTTCTTTTCACACTAGTGTAGATCCATCTTACTCTGATCTATCATGCACCCAGAGACATCAAATCCCTCAACGTGAATTTTGTTTTTAGAGTGAAAACTTGACTACAGGTTTTCTCGTCAAGGGTTTGATGAATCTACATTGGTTCTTAAGATACACACACACACACACACACACACACATATATATATATGCCAAGTGTCACCTCCATGTTGAGCATAGAATAAATTACACATCTCCCTCGTACTTGTTGGAAATATGAGGACAATAAAAACCGGTGAATGATGATGGTTCAAAACTAGTGAATGTTGATGGTTCTTTTAACGGTGGTAGTTATTGAACTAGTGGTAGTTCATGTAATGGTTATATTGAAGATGATATGTATCTCCTTACCTCGAAGAGGAATTACGAAAGTTTTCCTTAAGGGGGAAATGGACAATTTTTGTAATCGTGATGTGGGAAGATTGTAATCTTTACCTCTAAGCAATAAGAATATCGATACCTAGCCCAATGGATTTTTCCTTGGCACATTGTCAGGGTTTTACCACATAAAACCCCTATTATCTTTGTTTTTCAGTTATTTCTTCACAATTATTTTGTGCTTCATTTTATTTATTTCATGGGATTAAGTTTTCCAACAAATGGTATGTAACGTTCCCGAGCCCTGTTGGCATGTTTACAGGCAGAGTGTGCTTTCCATTGATGGCAAGAACAACAACGGGGATGGAATGTTTACAGGCAATAACAACAACGAACCAAAGCTCAAGAGACCAGAAGATGAGAAAGGCAGAATGTGCCAGGTTGGCACCAGAAGTCTTTTGGGAAGACACAGAAGAGAAAGATTGAGAAGCTCAGGAGAGATAGTGTTCTCAGAAGCACAGACGAGGTTCAAGTCATCAGGACTTGCAGAAGGATCAAAGGTCGAGGACTTTGACACTTAGAAATTCTTCCAAGTCAGGAGGATGCGTAAGCTCAGGAAGAGGAGAAATAGTGGTCATTGGATCACCAATCTAGAATATCTGATGGTCGTCAGATCAGAGTCCAGACAAGAGGAGTGTGTAGAGGAGGATATTATACCTCAACCGTTAGATCGGAGCGCGATGGACCAACAATCGTCATATCCAGTATAACTGCGAAGAGGATAAGGCTGAGAGCCATCCTCCAACTCCACAAAATGAAAAATCACGATGAGATCTAAACCGTAGGATCTAGAGGACACGTGGCGAAAGATCATCATTTCTCTAACTGAAAGGTAAAAGGAAGGAGCTTCTCTAACTCCTCAAACTCGCGATATGTGAAGTCGTGAAATGACTTGAGCAGTAGGATCCAGAGGATACGTGGTGAAAGATCAGCATTTCGCTGACTGAAAGGTCAAAGGAAGGAGGTGCTCTAACCCCTCGACCACACGATATGCGAGGTCACAAAATGATCCTGGTCGTTGGAGCCAGAGGACACATGGTGAGCGATTGGAATTTCGTTGACTTGCAAACTGGAGAAGTCAAAGGTGCGAGTTGTGGGAACTCATGATATGCGAGGTTGCGAAATGATCCTGCCTGTTGGAGCCAGAGGACACGTGAAGAGTGATCATCATTTCGTCAACTCACGAGTCGGAGGAGTAAAAGGTGCATGTTATAGGAACTCGCGATATGCGAAGTCACGATGAGATCTGAGTCGTAGGATCGAAGAAGAGATCTAGACCATTGATCTGGCAAGCGAAGCGCTCGAATGTTTGGCATGTGTTCATAGCCAAGGTCACATCGTCGAAGGCTAGAGGAAGGAGCTAGCCCAGCTAAGCTCCATTTTGGAGATCGCGACTTGGGAGAGTCGAGATGCCTCATACCAACAAGGTTAAACAAGGTTAAAAAGTTTCACTATTTTTTTAATTTTTTAATGAAATAAACAAGGTTAAAAAGTTTCACTAACACTTGCAAATTGAGCTCTATCAGATCAACATGATTCAAATGTTTCACAAACACAAACAAATTGAACCTACTTAGCGTGATTCAAGTGTTTCACTCACCGGGCCAAGCTTGGCATGTGCAACGAAGCCCAACACAGCCGCTAGCAGCCCAAGAATCACACCACTGAACAAATCAAGACATCCAATAACTCCAACTTCTCCACCATTTATTCCAAGGCATCAATGGTAACTTAACAAACAATGATACACAACACAAAAACTTCAGAGAAACTCGATGTTTTGACCATAAAAAATGGAAAATCCAAAACATTTATTCATCACTACATATATTGATATTTTGGGAGGTTGTATTCTAAATGTTTTATATATTGGGTGTTGTTTAACTATTCTATGTTTTTTTTATTGTTTAACTATTCTATGTTTTTTTTATTTTGATTGGAATTAGATGATATAAATTTATACCAAATTACAATTTCCTGTTATTTAAATTGTATTTTTGAATCTAGAAATAGATTCAGCCTGCTGAAAAACTGGGTATTCAGATTATACATAATTAACCACTTAAATATGCAGATTTAACAAATTCTGTTAAGATTTTAGGCAAAATTAAACAAGAAAAAATGACAAAAACTTAGAACAATTAGACTAGGACTTTACATTTTTTCTCTTTACTGCCAATATTTTGGTAGGATATTTGTCCTTAATCCGACTAGAAATTGTTATATCTGCAAATTTGAGTGGTTAATTTTGTGTAATTAGAATGTCCCAAAAAAATTTCAACAAGCTGAATCTATTTCTAAATTCAAAAATATAATTTAAACAACATAAATCTATAATTTTCTGTAAATATATGTGCAGTGAAAAACATAATAGGTAGTTAAATATTCATTTATATTGGTTGTTAATTCTAGCAATGTTGAAAAGGTTAGACATGTTCATTGAAAAAACATAAGTAAATGCATCTCCATTTTATGGGAAAATTCTAAAGATACTCATTTTATCAATAAATTATCATCCACGTTTTAAAGGATTTCACAAATTAGTTCAATATATTTTATTATGTACACTTAAGTTTATTTAATTGTGGATTCAATAATATACTGAGTCATTCAAATTTTTTAATTTGATAAGGTAAGATTATTATTTATATGATATCTAATAATTGTTGATACTAGATAGTAAGAGATATTTTTTTATAATTTTTATTAGTATCAAAAATGCATATTATACATTTACATTAATAGTTTATTAAATTAGTAACATAAAAAAGAGATATTTTTTATAATTTTTATTAGTATCAAAAATGCATATTATACATTTATATTAATAGTTTATTAAATTAGTAGATAGGTTTCACTTAAAAGTTTCTTTGAAAGTGAGTGGGGCGGTATGGTATAATGGGAGGGGCAGAGGCTTGTGGGGACGAGGTCGAAAAGCTTCTCAGAACTTGTTTTTCTGTCCTCACCTTGGGCATGTAGAATACAATGGTTCAATAATTTGGGAAATTCCCTTGGCTTCGCATCCAAGCTCAATCCAGAGTCATCGCCCATACACTAGTCTCCCCCCCCCTCCCCCGCCTCCCCCCTCCCTCCACTCTCCCTATTCCGACCGCCCCACTCACTTCTTCCTCCTCCCCTCTCCCTTCTTCTGCCTCCCCACCTTCTTCTTCCGATGCTCCACCTCCACCTCTGGTTCCACCCGCTAGTACTTGATACGATGGGCTCATGAATTTGCAAAATTCTCTAGACCTTATCTAGAATTCAGTCTTCAAAGTCAAGCGTGACATTAAGGAGCTGCTGAACATGGATGACTGTCGGGAACGTCGCGAGGAGCACTTGGAGACTCTTCTTTGTGCTCTCATGCACACCACTCCAGACACAGGGACTCCATCCAAGGACATTGTGCAAGATCCATAGAAGGAACAGACGAAAGGCCCTAGCTCGGGATGATTCCAACGTTCACAAGTTTCACTAGTTTTTTTATGTTTCTAGACGATTTATTTTCTTGGGTTCCAGCCCTGCGAGACACCCTAGCTTCTAGGCTTAACACAATTTTTTATTACAGAACTTTTTCTTTCTCCTGTCATTGTAATTGCATGGACAATTGGGAACTCTATGGACATGTAGCAACATTGGTTTCCCATGTGGACGATGTTACCACGATCTCACTCTCTATCTAGCCAGCAGTAATTTTTGAACTCTAGAAAGTTTTAATATATTTTTTCTAACTTACAAAACAAAAGTTTCTTTGAAAGCTTTTTTTTTATTGTAATTAATCAATATTTTTACTTAATTTAAATATGAAACTAAGTTGTGTTTTGAAAGTTTTTTTTTTCAATTGTAATTAATCAATATTTTTACTTGAATTTGAATATGAGATTAAGTTGACTTGAAAGTTTTCGTTTTCTTTTTCTTTTAAATTTAATGGCAATTAATAAATATTTTTAATTAGATTTGAAATCAATTTAATTTATGAAAATATTTCCTTTTGTAAAAATGAATTTTGTAAAACTATGGATTCTTGATTCCTTATTGTTTTTCATTAATTCTTTTGATTGATGCCTTAGATTCTCACTAATAAGGTTTGTTTCATAAAAGCTTGATTCATTAATGGTGGAATGAGATAGAGTATATGAAATTTGGAAAGATGCAAAGAAGAATCTTAAATATTTAAGGATTTTTCTTTTTTAATTATCTTTTAATAGTGTTGTATTTCATATGATGTAGGAAACATCAAATATTTTATATAAAATTTTGTATTTTGATGATGTTATGTTGAATGTAATTTCATAATAATTTTATGTTATGCATAAGTTGATTTTGTGTTCACAACAAAAATTGCTCGTGTTCATGACAAAATTTTTAAAAACACATATAATATATAATATTTAAATGACGAGAAAAAATAAATATAAAACCTCACAAGAAAACAATTTTAAAAACAAACCCATCATAAAAAAATTTACTAAACAAGTGTCCATCAAATTTATAATCTAAAGTTGTACAAATTATTTTCATTTTAATTGATTACCACCACTTTAGATTTAATTTTAATTCTCAACTTGTATACTGCTATTTATTTATTTATTCTTCCCTATATTTAATTTTAGAGTATGTATCATTATTAGAATATCATTAAGTAGTTATTATGTTGTTTTCGCTTGTATTAATTATTTTTATTATGATTGATTACAACTAGGTTAGATTTAATTTTTAACTTGTCTTCGTTATTTTATTTTATCGTTGACGAGGTTAGTTAGAATTTAATTTTAACCTATCTGGTATCATTAAAATATTATTTAAATTTAATTTAATCTATGTAATATTTTAATATCATTACAATGGTTATCATGTCACATTAGATTGTATTAATTATTTTTATTACGGTCAATTATAATTATTTTAAATTTAATTCTTAATTTGTATGATGTTATTTATTTTTTCAATTATTAAATTTAATTTTAACATAAGTCATATTATAATATTATTAAAATTATAATTATAATTTTAACTTATGTCATATTATAATATTATTTAAATTAAAATTATCTTAAAATAATGATCATATTATTTTGGACTGTATTATTATAATATTATTTAAATTAAAATTATTTTAAAATAATTATCATATTATTTTGTACTGTATTAGTTATTTTTAGTTATTTTTATAATAGTTTATAACAATTAGTTTAGATTTAATTTTTAATATTTGTTTTTTTTTATTGATTACAATTAATTTTAACTTATGTAAGATTATGAATGTGTATGTTTTTACACTTAGTGATAATTGTTATATAACATTCTGGAAATAAATTGTGTAAAAAGTTTGAAACTTCATTTCATCCTTAAACAATTTTCATCTTAAAAACAAATGATGGTTTCAATTTGTTGATGATACCTTTGTCATTTGGTCTCATGGTCACCTCTCTCTCATATTTTTTCTTAACTATGTCTTAATAGCATTTCCCCTGATATTCAATTCACTATGGAAGTGCAAAAGGATAATTTTGTTCTCTTTTTAGATGATCTCATATCTCATATTCCTCATGGTTCCCTTACCCACCAAGTTTATAGGAAAAGGACTCATGCTCACGGATACCTTCATGCCATTTCTCAACATCATCCAACTCAAAAAACTATGGTTTTAAAAATCTTGGTCACTAGGGCCATTCAAATCTCAACTCCTCAATTCCTTGAAAAGGAAAAATCCCACTTGACTAAGTCCCTTGTGGTCAATGGTCACTCTATCTCCCAAATCAACAAATCTTTTCTCTCCGCAAGATATCATAAATCCAAAAATCCTTCATCATCTTCCCCACCCCTAGCTCACATTTATTTTCCTTACATCTAGGTTATCAAAGATAATACTTCAAAAATTATGGAAAAAAAGAATATCAAAACCCTTTTCAAACTTTCCAAAAGCCTTAAGAAATTATTCAAAATTGCTAAGGACAAATAGGACCCTATAATAGGATGAGAGTGTTAGGATATTTAGACACTTAGGAGTTAGTTAAGATCTACTTGGTCTAATATGTCGTTAGGTAAAAGTGTGTTTCTTTAGTATGCATTTGTAGTTAGGAAATCCGATGGTCACGATATGTTCCTGACATAGAGTGATCTGACGGTTCATACTCTCCTCGATCTTAATGGCCATTGATCTGTGGCTTAACACCTGATTGGTCCATGATCTCTATTTAAAGAGCATGGAGGGTCATTTGCCGATGATCGATTGTGAGAAACTCTCTTGTAAAATCTCGCTGTAATCTTTTTCTTTGCATTAATAAACTGCTCCAAGTGGTCGCGTTGGCTGGGGCCGTGGATGTTTCCCCGTAGGGGTTTTACCACGTGAAAACATCGGTGT
>ML825804.1:113650-141487 GCA_009831015.1 Picea engelmannii | reverse complement strand
TTTAGCAAAGATTAAAGGTAAGGAATACAATACGAAATGAGGTCAACACTCTCATAGTGTTGTGACCAAGCATTCTTCCATGGCAACCTGGAACTAACACACGAGGTTTCTCCTAGAGGAGGTGTTAGTTGTATCAAGCAAAGAATTTACATCTATATTATCACATGCTATCAAGTATAATACTTTATGATGATTGCTAAAGTCACCAGCTTGTCATGTGTACCTTTGAATCTTGATTAATCAAACCTGGAGCCTTGTCCTCAAGAATGAGTGCTTTCTTTTCTTCCAGGTCTCCTTCACTCAAGTGACGAGTGCTTTCTTCAACCTATCTTCTGTACTAAGACAATATGCTAACTTGACAAAAGGTTAGGTTAGAGGATAAGCTCTGTGATCAACTTTCAATCCTTCTAATAATTTGATCATAGCTTCAACATGCAACACCGATTAAGATAATGTCATGATAGATAGATGTATATTAGAATAATCACACCTGGGTTGCATCATTCCTCTGAATGTGTTTGATCTTGAGATTCTTCTGGATCTATGGAAAGATATCCCTTCTCCTGGAAATACTCTTTAGGGTTTAACCATTAAACATATGTGAGTACATACCTCGGATAGCATTTGCAGGTAGTGGCTCCATTTGGTAGCAGTGGTAATCATTACCAACTCTTGAGAAAATTTCAAGGATGATTGCAACTGGTTCTGCGGCTGCAACTGCAACAGGTACTGCAACTGCAACTGCAACAGGTACTGCAACTGCAACTGGTTTTGAGACTGCAATTGCAACTGCAACTTAGGGTTTTATGAGGAAACCCTAATTTTTCAAACTTCAAATTTTGAAATTCTGATCTAGGGGATAGATGCGCTGAGTTGAGGCGAGTTAGCTGGTGCAGTCAAAATTTCGAAAATCCAACTTTTACCCCTTCAAATCCGATCTGCGGATTTCTGGACTAGTGCTTCTGGTTTTCTGGTACTTCTGGTACTTCCGGTACTCTGGTTTTCTGGTACTTTGTGAAACTAGGGTTTCACTTTCCAGGAGATGTAGCCACTGAAAAGGTGCGCTCTAAGTGCCAAAATGATCCTTGGGGGAGGGCACAACTTTCTAGGTGGTTAGGGAGCTGAAAATATTCACTATTTCAAAACCCTAATTTTTGGGTACAGTAACAGTGACGTTTTTCCTCTTGCGAATTATGCTTCCTTCAGGTTGGCTCTGATACCATGTTAATTTTTATGCCATTATTATAGTTCTTTTCATTTCAATAGATAAGAACAAGATCACTGAGAAATACACATTCACAAGAGACACAACATTTATCCTGGGAAACCCTCTAGGGGAAGAAAACCCAGCAAAAACTTCCTTATCATAAATAGCTTATACAATGTTCAAGAGATAACTCAAACCAATACAGATAGTCCTCCCCAAGAGATGCGCCACTCTTCTTCTCCTCTCTCCAACTGGTAATTGCAGCTTGCCTCATAAGATAATGAGAAAGTGAGTTGTGTGCTTGAAGTGAGGCACTAGCCTCTTATTTATACAAGACTGGCATGTGTGAAAGGTCACAACTAGCAGGGCCGACCTCTCACTCTAGGTGGGTAAACCTACCTTTAATTAATTCTGGGTCTTCCATAATAACTGTTGGGGCCGACTTCTTATTCTATCCTTTGTAATTTTCCGATGACCAATCCGCAAAAGGGGATTTGGTCCTTATACAATTACCAACATGATTAATCCTCAATGGGGATTAATCCAATAATAATAATAATAATAATAATGACATGATTAATCCGCAATGGGGATTTAATCGAACAAAATAATAATAAGAATGCTCTTCGCAGTTACATTATTTCAACAGATTGGAAGGGAGAAGGGGTTGGTTTACAATCATCCATGTGAAAGCGATGAAGAAGGTCACAAGCATACTTAGACTGGGAAAGAAAAATTCCTTCATTGGTTTTAAAAACTTGGAGGCCAAGGAAATAGTGCAAAAAACCTAAGTCTGTCATTTCAAATTTCTTCTTAAGACTGGTTTTCACATGGTTTAAAAGTTTTGAGTCACTACCAATAAGGATAAGGTCATCAACATAAAGGACACGGATTATGAGATGGCTTCCTACTTTCTTGGTATAAACATTAGGATCATAATGACATCTAGAGAATCCGGTGTCAATAAGAAAGTTGTCCATTTTGGCATACCAAGCTCGGGGAGCTTGCTTAAGACCATAAAGAGATTTCTTAAGGTGGCAAACAAGGCTAGAGTCATTCTGGACATAGCCAAGAGGTTGTTCCATGTAGATTTCTTTTTTCAAATCACCATGCAAGAAGGAGGATTTAACATCCATCTGATGGACCTCCCATTTATGACCTCCTGGATGAATTGAGTGGTGCCCAATTCTTCACTAAACTGGATCTTCGTTCGAGCTACCACCAGATATGTATGAAAGAGGCAAACATTCCCAAGACTTCCTTTAGAACTCATGAGGGCCACTATGAGTTTTTGGTCATGCCCTTTGGCTTGTGTAATGCCCCCTCCACCTTCCAAAGTCTCATGAATCATGTCTTTCGTCCTTTTCTCCACCATTTTGTCTTAGTTTTCTTTGATGATATCCTCATCTATAGAAAAACCTGGATAGACCATCTTGCTCATGTGGATCAAGTTCGCCATCTACTCTCTTAGAACCAACTTTTCCTGAAATAGTCTAAATGTGCTTTTGGTGCCTCAGAAGCAGAATACTTGGGTCATCTGGTTGGAAAAGGTGGCGTCAGGGTGGATCCTAAAAAGATTGAAGCTATGCAAGACTGGCCTCACCCAAAGACTCTTAATATATTGCATGGATTTCTAGGATTAATAGGGTATTATCACAAGTTTGTTAAGAATTATGGGAAGATTGCAACACCCCTCACTGCTCTCCTAAAAAATAACTCTTTCACTTGGACTCCAACCGCTGCTCAAGATTTTCAAACCTTGAATATGGCCATGTGAACCACTCCAGTCCTCGCCCTTCCCGATTTCACAAATACCTTTGTGTTGGAATGTGACGCCTCACGGAAAGGAATTGGTGTTTTCCTTATGCAAGAGGGTCGACCTTTGGCCTTTACCAGCAAGCAACTATCTGAAAGAAATCTGGGCAAATCCATATATGAAAAGGAAATGTTGGCTATTCTGCATGTTGTGGATTTGTGGCATCCTTATCTATTGGGGCAATGGTTCCAAATTAAGACAGACCATCAAAGCCTCAAGTATTTTCTGGAACAACGCATTTCCTCCCCATAACAACAAAAATGGTGACTAAACTCTTTGGATATGATTATGAGATCATTTATAAGAAAGGAAAAGACAATGTGGTTGCATATGCACTTTCTCGAAAATATGAAGATGGAGGATCCCTTTTTTCTCTTTCATTCATTGTACTAGATTGGCTCCAAGCCATTCGCCAGGAATGGCTACAAGATCCCAAAAGTTCGCAGTTGATCCAACAATTGCAGTCCAATGCTCTAGCTTCCCCAGGGTAATCTTAGCTCCATGAGGAACTTTGATACAAAGGCCGTTTGTATTTAAGTAAACAATCAAAGTTTAAATCCACGGTACTTTCTGAGCTTCATGCTACACACACAGCAGGGCACTCCCGGTTCACCAAAACCTATGACAGGGTCAAACGTTCCTTTTTTGTGGATGGTATGAAACATGACATTCGTAATTTTGTAGTTGAATGTGACGTGTGTCAATGAAACAAGGGAGAAATAGTCAAATCGTCGGGCACACTACAACCGCTCCCAATTCCACCTGCTATTTGGAAGGATATCTCTATGGATTTTATTACCGGCTTACCCAAATTGGGAAATAAATCCGTCATCATGGTGGTTTTTGATCGCCTTTCTAAGTATACTCATTTTTTCTCCCTTCAACACCTTTTTACAGCATCCACGGTGGCTCAAATCTTCATGGATCAGGTCTTCAAGCTTCATGGTATGCCACACTCTATTTTTTTTTATCGCGACCCAACTTTCACAAGCAATTTTTGGCAAGAACTGTTCAAGATACAAGGCACATAATTGCATCTCAGCACAGCCTATCATCCCCAAATTGATGGCCAAACAGAAGTTGTCAACACGTGTTTGGAAACATATTTGAGGTGTTTTGCCTCGAAAAAGCAAAATCAATGGGCTCAATGGTTACCCCTAGCTAAATGGTGGTACAACACTTCATACCATACAACTACACACATGACTCCTTTTGAAGCGGTATATGGACAGAATCCACCTTCAGTTCTCTCATACTTACCGGGTGCCTCGAAGGTCCAGGCGGTTGACCTAACACTTACAGCTCGAGAGGCTATTCTCCGTACCCTCAAAGAGAACTTGGTCATGACAAAGAATCACATGAAGCAACAAGCAGATCAAGGTCTCTCTCAACGTCAATTTGCAGAAGGGGATCAGGTGTTTCTTCGACTACAACCTTACAAGCAAACTTCCCTCAAGGCCGAGCATTGTCAGAAGCTAGAGCCCAAATTTTATGGTCCTTATACCGTGCTCAAGCGTGTGGGACAAGTCTCCTATCAGTTAGCTTTTCCCAACCATTCGAAGCTACATCCTGTTTTTCATGTTTCATGCTTAAAGAAGGTGATTGGAGCTAAGTGCCAAATTCAAACCAACCTTCCAGAGTTAGCTGAAGAAGGATCCATTTGGCTACAACCAGAAGTAGTTTTGGACCAACGTGAGCTTCGCCTACGTCAGAGAACCATCACGAAAGTGCTATTCCAGTGGAAAGATACATCTCTAGAAGACGCCACTTGGGAACCAGCTACCATTCTGCAGCAATTTCCTCATCTCAAGCCTTGAGGACAAGGTTGTTTTTAAGGGGGCAGACATGTTAGGGTCCTAACCCGCACATAGGTATAACAATATATTCAGATGTAATAAAGGTCAATATTAATAAGTCCTTTCAATAAGATAGAATAAGGTGGATGTAAGAAGACCTAATAGAAGATTCTGCTTCTAGAAGGATCTTCCTCTAGATGCTTCTTTTTAGTATAAATAGGAGTCGAGGGTATGAGAACCCTAGCTTGGATATTATTGTAATAGAACTCTGCTCAACTAGAGGTTTCCCCCTCGAAGAGGCCCATGAACATTGCTTTCAGATTCAAAGTGCTATTTCTGTTGTTATTCTTATATCATTTCAATGTTATTGTCGTGAATGTTCTGGTTATATTGTTGTTATTCTGCCATTACTATCATTTTATTTCTGTTCTGCATACATTTTATATATGGTATATTACACCCTCCATCCTCACCTACTACCTCCACACCTCTGCTCTCACCCAAACCCACCTCGCCAAACATTACATGGAATCTGCATGCCAAAGAGGCACACAAACCATTGGACATAACTAAGATCCCTGGATCCCCTCATAAACTCCCAAAGGACTTCAAAGAGTGGCTACCTATATTTTCAGGATAAGATTTCACTTCACCTGAATATCACTTGTATCTTTTCTTGTGTAGTCTAGAACCTTGTGACCAACATGAGGATATCTTCATGATACTCTTCGCTTACACTTTAATCGGAAAGGACAAGGATTGGTTTGATGGTATTTCCCCAGGAACAATCACAAATTGGAACCTCTTTCAATAACTCTTCACCAAAATATTTGGTAAAAAGAGAGATTACCAATCCTTGTATAATCAACTCAACAATTGAAAAACAAAGTCAGGGGAGAATGTAAAGTATTTCAATGATAGGTTTAACACTCTCGTAATATGTTTCCCTCAAGAGTTAAAACCTTCCAAAGCTACCATTCTCAGGACCTATATATCAACCATGAGAGAAGCATATGGGGTTTTGATTGGGAGACACCCTACCACTTTGTTCAAGGCTTAAGAGAGAGAATGTGAAATAGAATAAAACTTGGCTTCCTCTCCCTTGCAAGAAGAAGAGTGCCTTAAAGAGACTCTTCAAATTAATCAGATTGAGGATTTTTCCTCACCAAAATTTCCCTCAGACGTAAAAAATTACCTACAAGAGGAACGAGAAAACATAGCTGAAAGGGAAGCTTGTCTCATGATCAATATTTTAGAAGAAGAAGGAGAGGTAACGTTAGAGAAATAACCTTACCCACCGAGTAAGATATTGGACCTCAAAAATAGGTAAGCAACAAAAAACGCTGAAGAATCCTAACCCACATCAACCAACTAACAATTTTCACTTGTCATCCTAAGGATACTCTAACTTCCTTGCTAGCATGCCACCTCATTTATGACATCATCGTTCTCACTCCTCTTTTCACAAGACTCACGGATGATCGACGACAGCTATTCCTCCCACCCATCAACAAATCAATGGTTCTTGTCACATGTTTTATGCTTGTGTCATCAACGTTCAGTCCTCCTCCAGGTCCACCCATATTCTACCTTCAACAAAGATACGTTATAGATATATGGTCTATATTTTCTGAGGATGAACCCCGACAGATCTAATGGTCACAACTTAAAGAAAAGGCTCAAAGGGACTCCATGTCCATTGGGACCCACCTTCATCCCGATGGAAAATCCCTTGGTGACACGTGTCACTACTTGGACATGTTTCTTGCCATGTTGGCACCTTCACGTCACCATGATGTTGTCGTCCTTCTTGGTCGATACAATACCTTTCCAATCTTTGAAATCCGATGAACGTACCAGATCTTCTCATATTTTCACCTATAGGTGTTAAATCCTCTTGACATGTGACATCATCTCTTCATGACACGTGGCACCATCGCCACCTGACACGTGGAATTCTCACTTCCCACAGAAGCTCACCAACAGGTGCCAAATCACTATTCCATGTGGCACCTTATATGCTCAACACATGGAACCACCTGCATCGTGACACGTGGCACCATCCATGACATCTTCTTGAATCTTCAAATAAATAATAATGGTCCAGATCATCTGCGGGATCCCTCAAACCTTGGTAGATCGACGATATAGTTTGCATCTTGAAGCTTCCTTGTCGAAGTGTCTCCGGTTAATTCCACACCGAATAACACTTCACAATGGAAGGCCCAGATATCCTCTCGAAGCTCCTCCTTTCCCAACTCATCAACAGTCAGATATTTTTTTCAGAGCTCCTCAATCTTGATGGATCAATGGTCAGGATTTCATCTCGGAGATATAACGGTAAATATTTGGGTGATCTCATAAAATCTCTCAGCCCCCTTTATTCATACAATATTTGGCCTTGGGCCATTCCTTGGGAGACACTGGTCACCCCCAAGACACACTGGTGAGACACATGTTATCCTCTAGACATGCTGGCAGTCCTTATCAGCATGAAACGTCATGCTAACATCGCCTCATTTCATAGCCTCGTTTAAACAAGACCTGATGTGATATACAACAGAGGTTTACCGGAGTCTTATCCCCGATGGATGACCTGGATTGTCCCTCAGAACCCCTTTTTAGAATGCCTCCACTTCTGCATTAGTGTCATTCTGACCATGAGACTCCAACCACGTTCACCGTGACAAATATAATAGTTCATAATCTTCCACGGACACCCTCTGATAGATCAACAATCCTCGTTGATTTCAGAGTGTACACTCCACAAGATTCATATACAACTCCAATGGAGGGTTGAGATGTCACCATTCCTCCATATCGGTGGTCAATATCAGATCTCACCCCTTCTTCGATAAAGGGACCATATTTAACCGTCGTGACAAATCAATGGCCACAATCCTCTGAATCAAATTAGGGTTTTTCCATTGGCTTAACGACCAAATCAAGACTTAGCCACTTTCACAAAAATCTTTATTTGCATCCTTTACAAGCCTTACCGAGCCTCACATATGCTTGTGCTTGTCCAAGGAACTCCATGGATTTCTTAGGGTCCCTCGATATCAACCTATTTACGAAAGACTTATTGGTTTCGGGCATTCCAACACTGTGATGTACATGTATACACCCGGGGTATATATATTTATATGAGAAGGATACAATAGTACATACAGTAGGAAGGGTGTCTCTCTACTTGAGTTATTTTAGAGGTTCGATTTATTTACCTTCTTGAATGATTGTATATGTTCATATCCTTTCCACATTTGCAAATCTTACAAGATTTTCATAGACATATACTTGCAGTTATTTCATTAAGAAAATAGAGATTGCCCAAATTCACAAATACAAGACTTCTTATGCAAATGTATAATTTATACAAACATAGGATCAACTCTTGAATTACACAATCAAGTTTACATGCCAGATATTCATATCCAAAATTATCATACTACCCATTCAACCATTCATGCTTTCAAATCAATACACATAAACAAAACAAGTTACTTATCTACAATTTTCGAGATATGTTGGCTACTACTAAAGGGTGAGTCGTTGTCCACCCAACCATAGGTAAGGTTGTGCTAAAATATTCTACAAACATCCACCCTCGTGCCAGGGTATGATGCAATGAGAGGATTTCTGCAATATTTTTCAGGGAGTGTCTACTAGTTCTCTCCCCCTTGTTACTTGAACCAAAGGTATCCCTTTATCTAATTCCAATGCTCTCTGGTCTATGCCCATCCATGTGTGTCTTTTGTTTGTCCTCTCCAATTGTTTACATGTCTTCTCCCCCAAGACCTCATGGATTGTGCCAGAATTTTCTCGAGGGTACTCTTCCCATCCTTCCTTAATTTTCCAGAGGAACTATTCCAACTACTAACTTGACTGATAATCAGTTTCCAAGACTGAGGACAGTTCATGTATGCATTGTTTTAATTAGACAGGGTATTTCCTGGCAGATTCATCCCAATCAGTCATTTCCTCCCTCTTGCACCATTCCCCGCATGGCATCATCACCTGTGAAGGTCATCCCTTCAACAATAGTTCAACATTTCTCTGTTGCATTATTAATCAAATATGCACATTACAAAATAAATTAAGGTCCATTATCTTCCCATGATAACATGATAGGTATGTTTATAGTTTGGTCATGATAATACTTATATTTATAGACTGGGGGAAACAAGGGTGTCACAATCCCCCCCCCCTAAAGGAATACCATTATACCACCCTCGATGTTCTATTTGCCGCAAAAGCTCTATATATAGCAGTGAACAAAAAAGGGTATGCATGTTTCATGGAATTCTCCATTTCCCAATTTGCTTCATTAGGAACAAAGTGTTTCCACTGTACCTTGACATGTGCAATGGTTTTTTTCCTAAGAGGGATATCTCTCCTATTTAGGATACATTGTGGTTCTAGTAGGAACTCTTGCTCTGGCTCCACCTGGATCATAGACCAGTCAATTATGTGAGAAAAATCATGTATATATTTCTTTAACAAGGAAACATGGAAAACATTATGTGCTTTCACTATGGGAGGTAAAGCTAATCTATATGCTACAGGTCCAATCTGTCTAGAATTTAAAAAGGTCCACAAAATCAGGGTGTTATCCTAGCACATGTTCCCATTCCCAAGGAACATATTATGGGTTAAATTTAGAGATACACATGATCTCCTACATTGAACTCTTTGTGACTCCTTTTGTTGTCTTCATAGCTCTTCTTCCTATCCCGGGCCACCTTTATATTTTTCCTTATTTGAGTTTCTTTTTGTTCTAAATCCCTTATCATATTCGGCCCAAGTGTAATTATGTCCACTAGGTTATCCCAACTGATCGGGATATTTCATTTTCTATCATAGAGAGCCTCAAAATGACTCATTTTCAAGTATTTTTGCTAGTCATTGTTGTAGGCAAATTCTACCAGGGGTAGGTATTATTCCCATTTCTTGGGTTGATGCATCAAATGCATCCTTAACATATCCTCCAATACTCTATTTACCCTTTCTATTTTCCCATCAGTTTGGGTGTGATAGGTTGTACTAAACAACAATTTTGTTCCACAACCAATAAACAAAGATTTCCAAGATTTTGAGGTGAATTTTGCATCTCTATCAAATAAGATTTCCTTAGGCGTCCCATGTAGCCTAAATTTTTCTTTCATGAAGATATGGGTAACATAGGTTGCCTTGCAAGTGGACTTTACCAGAATAAAGTGAGAAACCTTGCTCAACTTGTCCACAACTACCATGATGGCATCATTTTGTTTGGTTGTTTTAGGTAATCCTGTGATAAAATCCATGGAGATGGTTTCCCATTTCCACTCTAGAATAGTTAGGGGATGGAACAACCCATATGGGTGCTTTTGTTCCACTTTAACCTGTTTCCATTCCAAAAATTTAGCTAAGTCATTTTTCATTCCTATCCAACAGAACAATTTCTTAGTGGTTGTGATCATTTTTGGGTAACCAGGATGACTAGTATATGGCATTTTATGTAGTTCATCCATGAT
The DNA here is from genome assembly GCA_009831015.1 of Picea engelmannii. NCBI lineage: Eukaryota > Viridiplantae > Streptophyta > Pinopsida > Pinales > Pinaceae > Picea > Picea engelmannii. The sequence continues at coordinate 131,155 of ML825804.1, read as the reverse complement.
GAATCTCTTCAAGTAGTCACAATTTGGGATGTACAACCTGCCTTTGTAAGTCAGCATGACATAATTCATCAGCTGATAATCAACATACTTCATCCTCGTGGGTTCTTGTTTGAGGTATGTTTTTACAGTCTTGAAAATTTCATCTACTTATTGTGCACTTTTAACTCTTTCCTTGAGGTATGTTTCACAGGTGCTTACAAATTCCAAGTGGATAACTTTCATGCTTCTACTGATGGAATAAAACACTCTATTTCTTCCCCTTTAATGTGTTTGATCTCAAAATCAAACTCACTGATGAGAGCTATCCACCTAGCTTACCTAGTATTTAGTTTGGGTTGTTCAAATAAATACCTCAATATGTTATGGTCTATCATGAGCACAAATTTTCTTCCTTGGAGGTAATTCCTCCACATTTTTAAAGAATGCACTATGGCATATAACTCCAGGTCATGGGTCACATAATTTATCTCATGTTTATTCAATTTTCTTGATTTATAACAGATTGCATGCCCTTCCTGCATGACGAATCCTCTGAGTCCTTCCTTGCAGGCATCGGTCCACAAAATAAAATTATTGTTTGGGTCTTCAATTTTTAGCACTGGGGATTTGGTTAAGAGGTGTTTCAACTGCTAGAAGCTTTCCTCAGACTCACAAATTTAACTCCCTTTCTCTGTAGAGAGGTGATTGGGTGACCAATATTGGAAAACCCTTTTATGAATCTCCTATAGTATCTTGCTAGGCCCAAAAAGTATCTAATATCAGTTACATATTTTGGTGTAGGATAATCCATAATGGCCTTGATATTATAAGGGTCAAATTCCACCCCTTTCTCAGAGATAACATGGCCTGAGTAGTGGAATTGATTTTGGAAGAATTCACATTTGTTAAGCTTTGCATAGAGCTTGTGCTCTCTTAGTACTTGAAGTACTAACTTGAGATGTTCCTCATGCTCTTCCATTCTCTTTGAATAAATTAGGATATCATTAATGAAAACTAAAACAAATATGTCCAAGAAATTCTTGAGTACATTATTCATCAAGCACATGAAGGTGGTCGATGCATTGGTAAGCCCACATGACACCACCACAAATTAGTGGTTCCCATACCTTGTCCTAAAGGTTGTTTTGTGGATTCTTCATGTTTAATTTGGACTTGATGGTACCCATATCTCAAATCAATCTTGGAGAAGATTGTAGCACCCCTTAACTGGTCAAATAAGTCATCAATTCTCGGCAAGGGATACTTATTCTTACTTTTAATTTTATTAAGTTGTCTATAATCTATGCACAACTTGAGTGTGCCATACTTTTTCTTCACAAACAAGGTTGGTGATCCCCAAGGAGACACACTAGGCTGAATATAAACCTTGTCTAATATTTCCTTTAGTTGCAATTTTAGCTCAACTAGCTCTGGGGTACTCATCCTATAAGGTGCTCTTGACATTGGCATCACTCTAGGTACCAATTCTAATGAGAAATCAATGTCTCTTGTTGGAGTTAGACCGGATACCTCTTCATGAAACACATCTATGTATTCTTTTAGTATAGGATGGTCTTCTAGGATTGGTTTATGGTCCTTAACTGAGTTCAGTACTTGTATTTCATACAAGGGACATCCTTTCCTACAATACTTCTTCATTTGAAGGGTTGATATTTGTCTCATTGAGACATGATTTTGAATTCCTTGTAGGGTTATTCTCTTCCATTCCTCATCTTCACACTCTAAGGTTTTGTTATAACAATCCAACTTGGCTTTGTGGGAATCCAACCAATCCATACCAATCAACATGTGATAAGATCCTTAGGGAAGTGTGTTCAGGGTTGCTTGGGTAGACAACCCATTCATAATGAATTGGCATGTTTTTATGACCTCTGTTGCCTTTCTTTTTGTTTCAATGGCTAGCTACAACAACCATGGTTTAGCATGTTTTACTTGTTGTAATTCACATTTCTCAACAGTTTGAGGAGAAGCGTAACTCAAATTAGAACCAGGGTCAATTAGAATAGAAATAAGATGTTTGGCTATCATACCTTCCATTTCCACCACTAAGCCTTGTGGTATGCTTGTCTATTATACAAGGCTATATGCATTTTTGGTACACTCTCGACCATATCATCAACTGTGGTAGCCTATTGGACGTTGTATACTTTCCTACTGCTCGGATACCTATGAGGGAAGTCCCTTAACATATGTTCTTCTCCACATCCCCAACATTTCATTGGCTCTTTATTTCTACTCTCATTCCTTCTCGAGGCCGATCCAAAGATTTTGTTTCCATTATGAGATGGAAAGTTATGTCTATTCACACCTTTAGTGGGAAGGATCATCCTAGAATTCTTCCCATAATTCTTAAACCTTGATGGTTTAACCCCTTTCTTATTGAATCCCATTTTACCTTTCTTCTTCCAGTCCTTGGAATATATTTCCTTGTGGTTGACTTGTTCATAACAATACCTAGCTTTCCTAATGGCATCTTCCAAGGTCTTAGGTTCATCAAACTCAAATTTGTTTCAGAAATATTGAGGCATCTCGCTAAGGAATCGTTGCATCTTCATATTTTCTTCCTTTATATAGGGCACATACCTCAATAGCTCTAGAAACTTGTTGATGTATTCATCTATAGTGAGTTTTCCTAGTTTGAATTCATAGAATTCCTTAGTCCTTTCTTCATAGTACCTTTTAGACATGTACTTCTTCTTGAATTATTTTTCAAAATTTCCCCAAGATAGCTCCTTCTCATGGATTCCCTTTACATTCCTAAGGTGCTCCCACCAGATAGAGGCCTTTCCATTCAGGTTAATATATCTATTCGGGCTTTCAAGATTTTAGAGTAGTTATGAACTTTGAAATACTTCTTCAAGATAAGTATCCATGGTTTTGATTCTTCCCCCTTTTTGATTTCTCCATCAAAATTGGGTGGCTTGGCTTTGTTAAATTATTCATGGTTACTACCCTTAGAGTGCTTCCTCTTCTTTATTTTCCTCTTAGAATGTGAACTAGTCTCATTGTTTGACATTTCCTTGGAGCTTTCTACCCCTTCACTAGAGGAATATTCAGATGAATCTTGGTTTTTGGCATGCCTCTTGGCTCCATGTCGAGCCTTCTTGGGAGTGCTTCTTCTTGCATTACTACTTTTAGGACCATACCTATGTATCTTAGGAAGACTCTAGGTTTTCTCGGGTTGGTGTTTGTCCATATTACTGGTTATTGGTCCATGTTGTAACTGTCTCTGTATATCTGACAGAATTTGCAATAGAACTGCATTTAATTCAGTCTATTTTTCCTTCTCTTTCATCACCCTGTCATTATCATCCTTAAAGATTTGCAACTCTTCCATGAGACTTCTCACAGTCTCAGCTAGATTTGGAGGGGTTTCTACCACTCTCCTTTCTTCAGATTCTTATTCTTTGTTATGGGATATTTCTCCCCATTCATGGTGTGTCACCATCCTTTCACTTATATCTTGTCTGGAAGGTCATTGACTAGTTAAGTGATGATGATCAACAATTTATGTTAGATGATTATCCACCATCTTATAAACAACATAGGATGTTTTTTTATAAAAGAAAATAGCTTCACCTTTAAACATATAACAAAAACACACAATTTATTTTTATTCATGCAAGAGAAACATACAGTCTCATCCCTTTTTTAGTAATAAGGTTTAAAATAAATCCTCATGGATAATAATGCAAGGACATTATCACTATTGAGGTTTCGGGTGTTAATTGTTTGCACAATGAAAATTTTCAAATTCATATGTTGGGTAAAATAGTGACTCAGGAATCGTCAGATCAAAATGTTGATTCAATATCCATTGTTGGATCGTGGCATCCATTGTCAAATCCTCAGTGGTTAAGTTATAATCGTGATCATTAATCACGGTCGGATCAATGATCCTCATCATTATATACCGTGGAAACATAGCCATGGATCATATGTAAGGATCGAAGGTTCAAATTAAAAGTGCCCACTCAAGTTACAGACAAGTTAATAGAAGGCTACTCAACATTGGTGGTTTCAAAATATCCGCTAAGTGACACGAGGTGGTCAATAAAGCCACAACGGTGCTCTTGAGGGTGGTTTTATTGCCACCTCCCGACCTCCCACTATGTTATGGGAAAAATACCTCTTGACGAATGTGGTAAAGCACTCAAAGAATTAAGCACTTGGTTATATGGCTAGGCATTATTAGGCCCCTATGAATAGAGTAGGGTAGTGTACACTCCCCCTTATAAATTTATAATTAAATTTATTTGACTCTTTCGTCATCCCTAGCAGGGCAAGTGTATTTTCTTTCTCTAATACCACTATGTAACACGCCCAACCCCCTAATTAGCTTTTAATGGAATGGGGTATAAAAATTTCACTCCCTTCATCCATCTTAGAATTTCCTTTCGATAGCCACATCATATTTTTCTCATCAAGACCTTTCCAACGACTGTAATTTTTCCCAAAACTGAGCTTTGAATCGAAAGTTATGGCTTCTCAAAGTTTTTCGGACCTTCATTGGTCAACGGCCAGCACATTACCATGTGGCATCCATGTGGATTCTTATTACTCATGCCATCTGGCGTAGCAGTGGCACGTCATATTTACGAACTGACCCCTTGGCACATCTTTCTTCTTCGACGAACTTTCTTTTGTCCCATGAATCACTCTCACTATCCCAAAACTCTAACGATGATGTACCAAAGAGTACCACCCCCTCAATTCCTATGGCTTAGAGCACGTCGAATATATCCTTTCATGCGAATATGAACACCCGTATCCCAACTGTCTCCACGTCTCCTGGACGTGACCCCCAAGATCAACGGTGGATGTTTCACCTTGGCACTTCACCAATCAACAATTTTTGTTAGCCTCGACTCCATTAGTTGTCGATGATTTCTTCGTCGTTGTCAGTATTTATTGGTTGAATGTGATTGTGATAGCTTCCCATACTTTCGACGATGTTATATATGGATTTAATAGTCCAGGTATCCTCGTCAAATCTCTGAAGAGATCAATGGTTACCCTTGCCAGTCCTCTCCTAACCCACGTCAACCAACTAACAACGGTCACCTGTCATCCTAAGGATACTCTAGATGCCTTGCTAGCATTCCATGTCATTTATGATGTCATCATTATCACTCCTCTTTGCACAAGTCTCACGGATGATCGACGACATATATTCCTCCCACCCATCGACAAATCGACGGTTCTCGTCGCGTCGTCAATGCCTGTGTCATTGATGTTCGAGCCTTCTCCAAGTCCACCCATATTCTACCTCCGATGATGATACATTATAGATATATGGTCTAGATTTTCCAAGGATGAACATTGACAGATATAACAATCACATCTTAAAGAGAAGGCCCAAAGGGCATCCTCGTCCATTGGGACCCACCTTCATCCCGATGGCCAATCCCTTGGTGACACTTGTCACTACTTGGACACGTTGGTTGCCATGTTGGCACCCTCATGTCACCATGGCATCATCGTCCTTCTTGGTCATTACAAGATATTTCTAATCTTTGAATTTCGATGAACGACCCAGATCTTCTCATATTTTCACCTGCATGTGCCAAATCCTCTTGACATGTGATGTCATCTCTGCATGACACGTGGCACCATTGCCACCTGACACGTGCTCACCTATAGGTGCCAGATCATTATGAAACGTGGCACCTTCTATGATCGAAATGTGGCACGACCTACATCATGACATGTGGCACCATATTCCATGTCATCTGCTTGAATATTCAAATAAATAATAACGGTCCAGATCGTCTATAGGATCCCTCAGACCTTGGCAGATCGATGGTCTAGGTTGCCTCTTGGAGCTTCCTCGTCGGAGTGTCTCTGGTCAATTCCACTCTGAATAGTGCTTCAATATGTACGACCCAGATCTCCTCTCGGAGCTCCTCCTGTCTTGACTCATCAACGGTCAGATATTCTCGGAGCTCCCCGATCTCGACGGATCAACAATCAATATTTCATCTCGGAGATCTAACGATAAATATTTGGGTGAGTTCATAAGTGTAACACACCCAACCCATAAATACCCTTTATAGGGATGGGGAATCATTTTTTTGTCTTTTCTAACCATCTCGAATCCTAATTCATGGATCTCCATTGGCTACTACTCACTATGAGATTTCTAACGGTCACCACGACAATAAAATCTGAGCTCTGGTCTGCAAGTTCTTGCCTCCCGAAGTTACCCGGGTGTTATTAGTTGGGGTCTTCGGCGTTCGACGTCGAGCGCCCCTTTCCTTAATCTCCAAAGTCCCTAAATCTCACCACGTGGCCTTAGCCATTCGACATTTTACATTGAACGTCCCTTTTTCGGCATTCGACAATCAACAATTAGCGATCAACGTCCTATGTAACACCCCTATTTCCCCCAACTTGTAATTAATTGTTAATTATAATTACCATGCTATGACATGGGAACAATGTAAATGTATTATGGTTTAAACTTCCAATGAATGACTATGGGGGTGAAGCTTCAAAGTACTGGCCATGATATCACTAGAGGAAATAGTGAGGAAATTGTAGAAGAGGGTTCATTAGTTCAAATGACCCAAATTATCCTTGTTGAGATAATAAGCCCCATCCAGATCCCGAGGAGGAAGCAGTTAAGAAAAGAAGGACTGGTAGTTGAACCATCAACCAGCCCCATGAATGGAAGCATGTTTTGACTGAATAATGTCAGCTTGAAGTACCGCAGGGTCTAGTAGACCAAGTTGACCCAAGTTCCCTTCTGACAGAAGAAACAGGACAGGTCGAGAACCATCTTGGGAAAATATATACAGAAAATAGAGACAAGGAAAAATATAGAGAGACATAGAGGAAAATGCGCGGAGCTCTCGAGCGAATGATGAATATAAGGCCACGAGATTGATGCTAAGAGAGCATCTAATAAATCTCGCCAAGGCCATGACAGAGAAAGAGATCTCTGAGAGTTTGCAGAGAACAAAACCCGAGCAAAAGTTGAAATAGAGAAAGAATCCCTGAGAAACTGTGAGAGTTCCCTAGTGATATCATGGGTTTTCACGGGGGTGGCCAGAGTGCTAAGAATGAATTCCTTTGAGCCTATGGTTGGGTGAAGAGGCAAACACCCACAATCATTCGGTTGGTGATCGACGACAATAGATAAGTATTTTTATGCTCGGTATTCTAGAATTGAAATGCATGATTTGATTATCTGTAAATGTGATAACTTGTGCCTTTTGTGAAATGGATGATAATAGTGTTTATCGTCCTCTTGTAAAATATTGCGTTTGATTGGTGGTATACTGTTTGGATGTTCGGTATTTTTGACTCTGGTGGTCTAGCTGACCGAATATTTTGATATGGGGTTAACTGGAATGTTTAATCCCTGTCTATCCCTCAAATTTCTCCTTCGCGGGAATATTGAGTTCGAACTCGGCAGAAGGAGGGTGCCACCTTCAGAGCTTTCACTTGTGTGACCAAGGGATCTTGCCCATGACCTTGAAAAATTCCCAACTAAGAGTCAAGCGTATAACCATGAGAATATTTGAAGGTCCCATATGACCAAGATCTGGGAACCTCACGCTAGTCCAAAAGGAGATAAGTTATTAGCTTCGAAACTCCGGGAATTTGGAGCTCCGGGACAAATGACTTCACAAACCTTGAAAATACCTGAATGTCAGAGTTGCGAAAGGTTGTGAGTCGTTGATCTGGGGACCCTTCGGGTTCTCTCCCACTCATTAGATCTACTATGAGGTCATCCCGACGTTGAATGCTTTGGGAGGGAAAGGACGCTGTAGCGTCAAAACCCCCGAAGGCTGAAGCTGCAAAGTGATGTGGACCGTGGATCTAAGGATCCGTCGGGACCCCTCTTAACCATTCAATTGTGGGGACGCGTGTATTACATCGAAGATCTTGTGGGGGCCCATGTGTCGATTGGTGAAGTTGCCAAGTGTGGGGAACTCGTGACATGGGTAGGGGACGGTGGTGGCCTGAGGAAGGTGCCACGTATTCTTACCGGTGTGTTTTGGGATGAAATATGTCCCTTTAGGAATGGTCCAATAGTGGGATCCATAAGACCCTTTGAGTGGAAGTTATGAGCTGTAGATCTCTGGAGTTACGTGGACATCCTCGGATCATTAGATCTATGTTGAGGTCATCCTGGTGTTGACCACTTTGGAAGAATAGGGATGTTGTAACGTTAAATCCCTTGAAGCCCAAATTTGTGAAGTAATGAGGATAGTTGATCCTCAGATCCTTTGGGATCCTTTTCAACCATCAATATACAAGGGACGCGTGGAGCTAGATCCTTTAGTTCGAAGACTGGGCCCTTGGGGGAATTTGAGGTGTGATGTGTCGATAAGCTCTGAAGCTTGAAGTAACAAGAGTCGTCTATTCGGAGACGCTTTAGGACTTTTCCTCACCTTCATATCTAGGCTTCGGTTAGCCCGACGCTAACCTACTTCGGGAAAAAGGAGATGTCTGTATCAGGAAAATCCCAAACGTCGAAGTTACGAAGTAGCAAGGACCATTGATCCAAGGGGTACGTGGGCTAACATTGTCCGCGAGATGAAAGGGCATAAAGGACGGTCATTCTAGAGTGACGTGAAGCAGTAACGTCACCCAAGGTGACGTGGAATCAAGTTGGACGTGCCATGTGTCACTCGGATTTGTGCTCATCACATACCTTATAGACCCATGGAAATGTGACACATGTCATTCCCTGACCCTTACACGTGTCAATCCCCGGTATGATCCGCTTAGCCAAAGTGATTGGTAGAGTGACCGGAACTCCGGGAGTATGAGACTTTGGGACTCCGAAGGATTTTGGGAGTATTATTGTAAAGGGACCAAAAAGACCGAAGTCCTAAGTCACGTGGCAAGTTTACAGAACTTGGGAAGTTCAGGATTTCGGGTGGTCTCATGCGGAGATAGAGAAGAGGCATAAAACACCGAAGTGTTGAAGCGCTAAAAGCGTCGAATCCATATACTGCTAATATTATAGAGGAATATTAAGTCCAGCCCATAGATTGGTTTTGAGCATGAAGGTAGTGATTGGGTAGTGATGGATGAGAAGGACGTGATAGAAATCCAGGATCTAGGATTCGAGATAGTTAAGGAAAATAAAAAATGATTCCCCACCCCTTAAAAGAGCATATATGGGTCGGGTGTGTTACATCCTATGTTTTCGGTGTTTCAAAAATCGATGGATCGTCGCTAAACATTCGACGATCGGTGGTTGACGTCCTACATTTTCAGTGTTTTGGAAATCATAGATTGTCATCGAATTTTCAGCATTCGACGATCGACGATCAACGTTGAACATCCCTTTACCATACTACGCCCAAATATCCCGAACTCCTAAAGTACCAGACCCATCACCAACCACGTTGGCTAGGCGGACACAAACCAGAAGATGACACGCGGCGAGGGCCAGGGTGACACGTGTCATGCTCAAATAGGCATAAGGGGTCTGTGAATCGTCTATATACAGGTGACACATGGCATGCATAATGTGGGTCCACGTCACTTTGTATGACGTTAGGATTCCACGACATCTTGGACTGATAGATACCCAGCCCTTTGATCGCATGGTCAATAAGAGTCCACGTAGTCCTCGGATCCACAATCCCCATTACTTCGTGGTTTCATACTTCACAACTCCACACATCACAAATTTACCGAAGAGACAAGTCTCCGAACTCTTGGATCTAGCGCCACGTGTCCTCTACCTATCAATGACTAAGATTCAGTTCGTCGTTCGTGACTTCGAGAATTTTCACACCTTGAAAACTATTGGCCAAGTTCCTCCGGAGTACCAAGTCTCCGAACTATGGGATCTATTCCCACATAGCCTCTCATCCAATGGCTCTAGTTCAACAAACAACATTTGATAGGGGACAAGAGGGGGCCACGTTTCACTCCATGATGCATTCCCGGTTGGTTGGGAAATTAAGAGGGGTTCTCAACAAAGTTCTTAGATCGACGGTTAAGAGGGATCCCGAAGAATCCGAGGATCGACGGTCCACGTCACTTCAGAAGTTTGGAATTCGGGAATTCGATGTGCATATTCCAACTTCCTCTCCTGACCACACCCAATCTATCGCCACGTGTACCTAGCATTCATGGCTAGGATTTACTTTGGCTTGCAGAGCTCTGAGGAAAATCACGTGTCCCTATACCGCTGAATACCCGAACTTCTAGATAGTTTTTTATTTGTGGACATGCGCCCCTCTATTATCAATGATCCATATTACTTCACGACTCTAACATTAAGGAGTTTTGGTGTTAGACCACTCCTATTCTCCCGAAGTGGAACTTCACCGAAGCGCTTAACAATACCCTCCCTAATTCTGATATAACGGCTGAGAGAGATCACCACTGGGTCCCCAGATCGATGACCCTCATCTATTCGCGACTCCGGACTTCGACTATTTTCGAGGGTTGTGGAGTCGTAAGTTCCGAAGTCCCGAAGCCAAAAGGGCTAGCTCCTTTCGGACTAGCGCAGGGTTCCCAGACCCTATTCATATGGATCCTTTGGAAATTCTTGTGGGCTAAGCATTATTCCTTTTAGCAACAAATGGGTTAAGGACAAGGGCATAATCCCTTGATTAGATGGGTGGATAGTATGAAGGAAACTCCCTTCTCCTATAAAGTTGAACTTGACACGCCTGCTAAGGTAAACTCAAAGGGTCAGTAGGACTTAGACGTTTCAAGGAATCCTACCCTAACTCTCCTGCGGATTCACATCGAATACCTCTCTAACGAATAAACTAAGGTAAATCAATGGCCATGTAAATATAGTAGTTTACAAAAGAAAAATAACATATCTAATAACTGTTCAAATACTGCAACAGTTAACCATAAACACAAAGATTCAATCATTACATCCAATATATTACACAGAGTATAAAATTACTTATCAGAATTGGAAAATGTGAAGCAACTGCTGAAAGGGGTGCTTGTTTCCTCCCAACCATAGGCACAACCACTCTTGACGGATTTACCACTAGCCACCCCTGAGCTAGACCATGATGCTCTGTGAGAGATTCTTTCTCCTTGCTCCACGACAGTCAGGGACAAAGGTTACTCTCTCTCCTTTCTCCATGACAGTCAGGGAAAAAGGTTACTCTCCTCCCACAATAACTTGGCAACCGGTTTCCTCCACTCCAAGCAAGGAGATATGCACGAGCACTTCCTTAGTCACTCATCAACCTCGTTTATCAGCTTGTAGTTGTTACCCATGATTTTGGTCGTCATGATGATGTATTGATGATGGTGTACTCAGGCTCTTCATAAGAAATTTCTCCTGAGAAAAGTTACTTTCATCTCTTCCCATAAAACTCATTTTTGAAGAGGGTTCGCAGGCTGCTAGTATATTTGGCTGCGAGAATGACACATTCTCGCAGGCTTCTTTAAGCCAGGGTGCGAACTTCTCGCACTGTGTTGAACTGCTAGGGTGCAAACTCTTCCTAAAGCATGGAAAAAGATGAATTCTCGATGCTTCTAGAAGGGAATCTTCTAGAAGGATGGGTTGGCATTCGAATGGTTATCCTAGTACTGGATTCCCTAATATTTTGGGATCATTCTTATCCAAGTAACTAATTCATTCTCTCCTATATATTGAGGGAATTCTCATGGAAAAGGTTAAGCAAGATTCATTGGAGAATTGGTGAAAGAATTGTGTGAAGGACTGAAGCTTGAACAACAGCTTGGAGACTCTAGCAAGTCTATCAAAAGGAGTTGATCTTCTTCATAGAAGGATTGAGCAAGTGTGTGTGTCGGAGTCAGGAGCCATCGAAAGGAATTTTGCGACATCAAGGCTCAGGTTGTAATCTTTACTTTCCATTAATATAATACAGTGGCATGTCCCTTTCCCATAAATCTATTTCCATTTTATTGTATAACTCCTTGATCATATACATAGATTGACTGTTGAATAGATTGTGCTATCTTCACTTTGGTTGGTTTGTGTTGTCTTGGTCTTGGCTGCACGAGAGCACTGGAGCGAAGCAGGAGAAACAAAGACCATAGGAAGCGATAATAAGGTATGTTATTTGTTCTTGCCTCCTAGTTAATTCAATGGTCAAAATCTAGGGAAAGAGTCATGTCCTGTCTTGCTTTGTTCTAGATCCAGGTGGATCTAGGGAGATCTGTTAGTGCCCGCACCTACTGATTTATCCAATAACAGTAGCGAAACCCTACCCATGGATTCTTACATCCAAAACAAGCTTGCTTCTCAGCTTTTCTCTCAACTCCAAAGTCAAAAAATATGCTTCTCTTCTCAAGATTGTTCTCTCTACTGTGCTACCTCTTGCAGATCTATCTCTGTCCCCCGAATTACCTCCTTTATTACCTTCCTTAGCAAGGTTGCATGGGTCTAAATCCCAATTCGTGGTCAGGCATGGAATCCTTACAGCTAGGTACCCTACTCCACCTCCTCATTAAAGCTTGATGATGGCCTTCCATCTACCATCTTGACTGGTAATTCATTTCCGGGTCAGAGGACTGTTGATCAATTACACCCAATAGGTACTGGTTTGGTGAGGGTCATCTCAACCATTCTTGGTTTCTGTGACCATATTTCTCATAGAATCCATGGTCTATCTTGGAAAACTCCCTCCCTTTCATCAAGTGTGCAACAGGTATCCAATTTATATTAATAACAAAAAATTCATACATTTACCCTTTTATACAAAGGTTCACCAAATCAAACATTCACACATGTTTATTCCGCCATAGTCTCTTGGCCAATTATATCTATATTTACAAACTAAGGGAAACAAGGGTATTACAATCCCCTCCCCCTTAAAGGAACATTTTCATCGATGTTCTATCTGCCAATGTGCTCTGTATGTACAGAAGTAAACAAAAATGGATATGCTTGTCTCATGGCATCCTCCATTTCCCATGTAGCATCATCTGGGCCAAAGTGTTTCCACTGCACCTTGACCTGTGCAATGGTTCTGTTCCTGAGTGGGATTTCCTTCCTAGCTATTATGCATTGAGGTTCTAGCAAGAATTCTCCCTTGGCTTCCACCTGAATCACAGACCAGTCAATAATATGATTAGAATCATGTACATACTTCTTAAATAAAGAAACATGGAAAACATTATGTGCCTTCACTGTGGGAGGAAGTGCTAGCCGATAGGCTACTGGTCCCACTCTATCCAAAACTTCAAAGGGTCCATAATACTGAGGTGCCATCTTGGCTAAAGCTCCCATCCTCAAAGATATTTTCCTGGGTCTAACTCGGAGATACACATGAGCCCCTGCTTTGAACTCTCTAGGAGTCCTTTTTATGTCTGCATAGCTCTTTTGTCTATCCTGGGCTATCTTAATATTTTGTCTGATCTGAATTACTTGTTGTTCCATTTCCTTTAGCATATCTAGCTCGATTGTAACTCTGTCTACTGGGTTTTTCCAGCTGATTGGAATGTTGCATTGTCTTCCACAGAGGGCTTCAAAAGGGATCATTTTTAATGACCCTTGATAGACATATTTGTAGGCAAATTCTACCAGTGGTAGGTAGTCCTCCCACTTCTTAGGTTGATGCATTACATGCATCCTCAACATGAACTTGGTTTACCCTCTCTGTCTTCCCATCATTTTGAGGGTGATAGGTTGTACTAAAGAGAAACTTTGTTTCAGAACCAACAAACAAAGATTTCCAAAAGTTTGAACTAATTTTTGTATCTCTGTCGAATATAATTTCCTTAGGCATGCCATGCAGTTTAAATATTTCTTTCATGAAAATGCTGGAAATATCTATTGTCTTGAAAGTTGACTTGATGGGTATGAAGTGAGCATCCTTGATCAGTTTGTCCACAACTACCATGATGGTGTAGTTTTGTTTGGTTGATCTTGGTAACACTGTGATGAAATCCATGGAGATGGTTTCCCATTTCCATTCAGGAATTGGTAGGGGATGCAACAAACCTGTTGGGTGTCGGTGCTATGCCTTGACTTGCTGACATTCTAGACACTTATCTAAATAATCAACTATGTCCTTTTTCATTCTGGGCCAATAAAATAGTTTCTTGGTGGTTGTGATCATTTTCTGATAACCAGGATGACCATTATATGGTCTTTTGTGTAGTTCATCCATTATGAACCTCTTCAATTCATTACAATTTGGAATATATAATATGCCATTGTAAGTCAGCAGGCCATCATTAATCATTTGATAACCTTCGTACTTCAGCCCTGTGGTCTCTTGCTTTAGGTATGATGTCACGGTCTTTAAAAATGCATCTATTTCTTGTGCACTTTTGACTCTCTCTTTGATGTCTGATTCACTAGCGCTTACAGCTGCCAAGTGAACCACTTTCATACTTCTACTAATGGCATCAACCACCCTATTCTCCTTTCCTTTGATATGTTTGATTTCAAAATCAAATTCACTCAGGAGAGCCATCCACCTAGCTTGTCTCACATTGAGTTTTGGTTGGTCAAACAAATACCTCAACACACTATGGTCTATCATAAGTACAAATCTTCTACCTAAGAGGTAATGCCTCCACATTTTTAAAGCATGCACTATGGCAGCCAATTCCATATCGTGGGTCACATAATTGACTTCATGCTCATTCGATTTTCTGGATTCGTAGAAAATCACATGTCCCTCTTACATAAGGACTCCTCCAAGCCCTTCCTTGCAGGAATATGTACACACAAGGAAGTCCTTGTTTGGGTATGCAATCTTTAGTACAGGAACATTGGTTAGAAGGTATTTCAACTCTTAAAATCTTTCTTCACATTCTGATGTCCAAATAAATTTAACCCCCTTTTTCTGAAGGGAGGTGATTGGGAAACTGATCTTGGAGAATCTTCTTATGAATCTCCTATAGTATCCTACTAGGCCCATAAATGATCTGATATCAGATACATATTTTGGATTAGGCCAATCCATGATGGATTTAATCTTTTCAAGATCAACTTCCACACCTTCCTTAGAAATAACATGGCCTAAGTAATGGACTTGTTTCTGGAAAAATTCACACTTACTAAGCTTAGCATAGAGCTGATGTTATCTTAGTACTTGGAGTACTAGCTTGGGATGTTCTTCATGTTCTTCCCTATTCTTTTAATATATTAGGATATCATCAAAGAAAACCAACACAAACCTATCCAAGAACTTTCTGAATACATTATTCATTAAGCACATAAAAGTGGTTGGTGCATTGGTAAGCCCAAATGGCACCACCACAAATTCATAGTGACCATATATTGTCCTAAAGGTTGTCTTGTGGATGCATTCATATTTAAGTCAAACCTGATGGTATTCATACCTCAAGTCAATCTTGGAGAAGATTGTAGCGCCCCTTAATTGGTCAAACAAGTCATCGATCCTTGTCAAGGGATACTTATTCTTGATGGTCATCTTATTGAGTTGTCTATAATCTATGCATAGTCTGAGTGTGCCATCCTTATTTTTCACAAACAAGGTTGGTGCTCCCCATGGGGACACACTAGACCGAATGTAGCCTTTGTCCCACATCTCCTTCAGTTGTAGTTTGAGATCAACTAGCTCCGGTGTACTCATTCTATAGGGTGTTCTAGACATTGTCACCGCTCTTGGTACAAGATCTATTGAAAAATCAATATCCCTTCTTGGAGGTAGACCTAGCACCTCTTCTAGGAATACATATTTATATTCTCTTAATATGGGATGGTCCTCTGGGTTGGGTTTGTCATTCTCAACAGAGTTTAGTACTTGTATTTCATACAAGGGGCATCCCTTTCTGCAATACTTCTTCACTTGTAGGGATGATATTTTTCTCACTGAGATAGGCTTTTGAATCCCTTGTAGGGTTACCCTTATTCCTTCTTCATTTTGACACACCAAATTTTTATTGTAATAATCTAAATTGGTTTTGTGGGCATCAAACCAGTCCATGCCAATTAGCAGGTCATAAGATCCTAAAGGAAATATGTTTAGGTTCGCTTGGGTGGGTAACCCATTTATAACGAATTGGCTTGCTGGTATGACCTCTGTTACTTTTATTTTGGTTCCAGTTACTAGTTGTACCAACCATGATTTAACATGTATAACTTGTTGCAATTTACATTTCTCAACAGTTTGAGGGGCAACATAACTCAAATTAGAACCAGGGTCAATTAAAATGGAAACAAGATGGTTGACAATCGTACCTTCCATCTCCACTACTAAATCTTGGTTGTCAACTTGTCTATTATCCAAGGTTGCATAAATTTGTGGCATGTTCCTATCCACATCATTGATGGTGATATCCTCTTGGACGTTGTAGACCCTCTTATTGCTCTGTTGCCTATGCAGACAATCCCTCAACAAATGTTTCTCTCCACAACCCCAACATTTCAAGGGTTCTCTCTTTGTGTTATCAGTCTTACTTGGAACTACTTTGAATGGTTTATTTCCACTCTGGGATGGAAAATTTTGCTGATACACACTTCTGGTAGGAAGGCTCATCCTAGAGCTCTTCCCATGGTTGTTAAATCTCGAGGATTTAAACCCCTTCTTCTTGAATCCCGATTTTTTTTTATTCTTCCAATCTTCATGGGGTTTTGTCTTACTCTTGAATTTCTCATAGAAATACCTTTCTTTTCGAAGAGTATCTTCTAGATTCTTTGGCTCATCAAACTCAATTTTGTCCAGGTAGGACTGAGGTAATCCACTAATAAATTGCTGCATCTTTAATTTTTCATCCTTTATGTAGGGCACATACCTCATCAGCTCGATAAATTTGTTGATATATTCATCTATGGTGAGTTTCCCCAGCTTGAGTTCATATAACTCCTTGGTCTTTCCATCAAAGTGCTTTTCTGACAGATACTTCTTCTTGAATTATTTCCATGAAAATTCCTTCTCATGGATTCCTTTCTCATTCCTAAGGTCCTCCCACCAAATGGAATCTTTCCCATTCAGGTTAAAAATGGCTATCCGAGCCTTTAATTTTTTAGAGTAGTCATGGAATTTGAAGTACGTCTTCAACCCGAGTAGCCACAATTCTTCTTCTCCCCACTTCTTAATATCTCCATCGAAGGTGGGCAGTTTGGATTTCTTGAATTCTTCAGGGTCATGACTCTTGGAATGCTTCCTCTTCTTTCCTTTCGTCTGAGATTGGGAACTAGTTTTGCCACTAGATGATCCCTTGGAGTTGTCAGTGTCCTCAGAGGAATACTCTGGTGAGTGTCTCTTGGCTCCACATTGGGCCTTCCTTGAGGTGATCCTTGTTAATGTTTATGCCATTATTATAGTTCTTTGCATTTCATAAGATAAGAGCATAATAAGAACAAGATCACTGAGAAATACACATCCACAAGAGACACAACATTTATCCTGGGAAACCCTCTAGGGGAAGAAAACCCAACAACAACTTCCTTATCATAAATAGCTTATACAATGTTCAAGAGATAACTCAACCAATACAGAAAATCCTCCTCCAAGAGATGCGCCACCCTTCTTCTCCTCTCTCCAACTTGAAAATGCAACTTGCCTCATAAGAGAATGATCAAGTGAAGTGTGTGTTAGAAGTGAGGCGCTA